>PQWD01008068.1:0-28324 GCA_019425675.1 Leucinodes orbonalis
GGTACATACCCAAATTTGTTATGGTTTCTCCAGAAAACCAGTTATGAGCTACAGCTAAACAATATTGGCAACCAACCAATTGTTGAGGTACTTCTCGGTGGTATGTTGATTACGTCCCACTGCGGAGCACAGGTCTTTACCGCAACATATCTACGGGGTAATTGGACCATCATAACTGAAGATTTTATCAAATTAAAACAAGTGTTATAAGACCTTCTGGACTCAACTCGGAACTTCTATTTTCGGGCAAATCAACATAATACGCCCATCTCCAAATTAACCCAAGGTCAGCCGGTAGGGTATTCCCCACGGCATTAAGTACTCTTTTCGCAATCTTAAATTCCCCGCATACTTTTGTACAGTGAATGAGAAACCAGTATTGCGATACATGGCCGGTTTTGTGTTTTTATTTGACACGATTACGTAGTAGAAACTGCTACGTACGCAGTCCAACCAAATTGGTAGTGAAATTGAATTCCTCACTCGCATACTAGCGATGTCGATTATACCATAATGTCAAGACGTAATCACCTTTGAGTAGAACCGATGGCCAATGGGCGGAATCACAAAATGTTCTCGAACGAACTTGATGGTAGACTCGATACTGAGTCGTCTAGGTAGGTACCACCGCAGTGCCAGATATCGTCCCGTGAAACAGAAGTGTTATGCACTTTTGTGTTTGGATGAGGGTACTGTAGTGAAATTACCGGGTATAAGATACCTAACATCTGTTGTTTAGGGTGACGGGCGCAGTGCGGCATTGATGGAGGTTAATGTATGCCGTCCCATACTTCGCTTTTCTACACAAAACATTATACTTACCTAGCCCCTAGCAGAAACCAAAGTTCAAGTCCTATTCTGGGAAACCCTGAGGCTTGTTGCATATCTGTTTAAGGCTGAGCCATTGGTACATGCTGATGAGCGAGAAGACCATACGAAAATGAAACTGGATGGCTAGTGTACCTTATAAATCTAATAATCAAAACATCATTTCAGAATGTCAGTACACTTCTTTTCAGGACAGATACATAAAAGTACACCAAAGGTACCAAATAATGACAATATCATTAACCCAACAGATTACCAAATAAGAATGCATGCTCATCTAATGACAAGATTATTCTAAAATCTAGTTTTTATAGTTTACTGTACATATGAAGAAATCATATTTTTACATAGTTTTATATTTTTAAAAAGAGAAACAAAGGCTTAAACTCGTGCCAGCTGCTTCAATCTATAATATTCTGAATATATAAAGATAGATACGCCGAAGAGAGTACAGTTTGTGCTCTTTTGTTTAGGTAAAAGTATGCTCATTCGAAATAGGTTTATGTGTGCTGTCACTTCATGCGGAACACTTTTTTCGATTGTTTTGCGAGCATATCACGTCTATCAATCTATCGCATATCAATCTATACTTTTTTACATCATTGGCTTCAATTTAAAAGTTGTACATTTTTATTTCATCATGAACGGCAATTCTCAAAACTGATTTTTTCAACTAAACACCCAAGCAAACAATAAAATTATACTAAACTAACGAACAATACACATACTACAAATTTTTACTAATTGTAACTAAATGCACTCGCTTCACAACTGACATCAAAGGTTATTATGGGTATTTAAAAGTGAGGTCACCAGATAGCAATTATGTATGAGCAATTAATGTGTAAACATCATGTGACTCATCACAATGAGTTTAAAAAATCTGGTGTTTTTAAAATTATCAATTTACTGTATGCTAATTGAAACAATTCAATGTTGTTGCATTGATAGTGTTTTTATTATTTTAAACCTACAATTTGATTCCTGATAACCTTTTATCAAATTGGTGAACAATGAATCAAACAGTCAAAAGATAGTCAAATGATTTGACAACCCATTTTGTGTAGCAGTTGAGACATTGACTGCAACACCTAGGGTTCCGGGTTCGATCCCTGGGCAGTACAAACATTTGTGTGCATGAACATGTCTGTTAGTAATGGTCTGGGTGTTTTCTATGTATAATATGTATGTATTTACAAAAAAATGTATATAAGTATGCTTAACTTGGGGCTAGATGGCGCTATGTGAATGTCAGTGGATATTAATTATTATTCATCATCAGCTCATTAAACGTCCCCACCGAACGGCACGAGCCTACCCGTATAAGGTGATTAGGCCTTAGTCGTCCACGCGTGCCCAGTGCGGATTGGACGACTTCACACACAACCTTTAAAATGAGAATCTCATTATTTTTGCAAGTATATGTATGGGAAAAAGTAATTTGCTATAATTAATAATAATTAATTATAGAGCGTCGGTGGCTCAGTGGTGTGGACTGTCGCCTTCCTACCGGGAGGGCTGAGGTTCAAATCCCGACACGTACCAATGTATTTTCGAATTTTCGAAAAATATATGTATGTTATTTGACGCTCTTACGATGAAGGAAAACATCGTGAGAAAACCTAGGCATGCCTGTGAAGAGATTCAAAGGTTGTGTGTGAAGTCAGCCTTTTGCATTGGGCCCACTTGGACGACCAAGGGCTTTACACCCTTAACGGGTAGGCTCGTGCCCCTCAGTGGGGACGTTCAATGAGTTGATTATGAAAATTGGTGCTGTAAGTATCAGAAGATATTTATTTGTGTGGATTAACAGCTAATTGTTATTACATTAGGATGGCTGGTATAAGTTATATATAAAATATCTTTGTATAGACATATGAGATGTGTGTAAGTGCCAATACTTGTTATATGTTTGGGCCAATCTGAGACTTTGTATCAGGCTGATGGGTATCCCCATTTGTCACACTTGTTGTTACTTTCATCTGTTAGAACTTTGTATTATAACTTTGTTTTAAGTTAAGAATCTATCCAAAAAATACTGACAACTCAAAACTGGAATGTTTGGCATTCTGTAAGGAAAGTAAACAAGAACATCACAAAGCCATGCTGTGGAGGACTTGACCTGCACTAGGATGTAATTAATATGCTGGTTTATTGATGTAAGATAGTCAATGTTCTGCTACTTCTCCAACCCAGACTTTTTTTTGAGTTCACTGATCAATTGTGTACAACACTGGGCTGATGGCTTGCAGATTGGTCACTGGAGAAGCAGAAAAATTGCAACAAAAATGTGAATTGCAAACAGACAATAATGCACCGTTATAAGTGCTGATTTAATTTTTATCACATCCTTATCACCTAGAAAAGCAAGTTAACGATTCCTTATCAACGAAACCACACAACGTGTTATCACTTAATTCTTCGTGATAATAAAATAAACAACCTCCAAGATAAATGTCAAAATTAGCACATAAACCTGCCGTTAATGGGTAGAAAAACGTAAGCATGCAACCTCTGGGAATTCGTCATGTATTGTTACAATCGATGTCGAGAATTTGACCCAAGGTCGTAGGTTCCTAAGACAAGTCTAATTAGGAAAAGGTCGTGAGATGTACAACGCGCCTTTATAGTGCGCCCGCAATGATATCAGAGGCAAGTTATTAATATAATGAGTCACACAAGTTGACGAAGCATGTACCGGTCATCCACTATAGAATTTATAGTAAACTAAATTTACCAAATTGTAGCAATCAACGTATTAGGCTTGAACGGAAATATTAATTATTAAATGTCCACAGTCATCACACCAATTCCCATCACGGTCCCTGGCGTCAGATGAATATTTAGAAGAAGTCGAACGTAGAAATAATTTCAAAAATTACCTTGTCTAAACATTTCAATTCTTCAGTGGGATAAACTGTTTTCTCACACCTTGCGCAAGTTTTATTCATTGTGAACGTTTTTTGACACACAGACACTTAAAAAACAACAGCACAGCTGTTTCACAGTGTAACACAAGTTTTCACAATTCACAAACAAAGTTTAGAGTTTACTTTTCATGTAAAACACTCGTGAGCACAAACTTCGGTTGTATTCCCGTACGCGCATGCCAAAAAAATGACAAATGGCGGCTGTAATGTTGCAACACGAGTACTTAAAATTCTACTATTGTAATTTCTCCTAAATATGCTTAAAAGAGTCTATGTTTAAAGTAAATTAAAGAATAGTGTTCCGTAAATAAACAAGTGTATTAAATATAAAAATTAAATGAAATCATTATGAACAAAGGCATTTCTCTTTTTGCAAAACTGCCAACGCCTCGTTAAAGAGCTGTTTGGAAGTTTGAATCATATCTGTTAGATGATTGTAATCTTCTTGTTTTTCCTCTTCGATCATTCTTAGTTTATCTTCCATTATTTTTAGCTTTTCTTCCGATAATTCAAGTTTATATTTTAGATCATCTTTATCCAAAGAGTCGTAATCAACAGGTTGAGATTCTGACGAAGACTCACTAGGTTTTTCAGCAACAGCCGTTATTGAAGAATGCTTTTTTGTTACTGAAGTTGGTCCCATACCGAACTCATATTGCTGTTCCTTGACAGATGTTCGAGAAACTCTAGATGCCCGCTTAGATTCTTTCAAAATCCTTACTTCTTCTTCAAGAGAAGCGTTTTTTCTCTCTAGCCGCCGTTTCTTCTCTTTCAGTTTGCGCTGAGCCAATTCTAACTCTTCCCATTTGTGTCTTTCAGAATTTAGTCGTTCGTTTAACGTTACAACTAATTCCGATAACTTTTTAATTTCATTATCTGTTGCTGTCTTCATTGGTGTAAAGAATACACTTTGCAATGAACATTCCTCGTACCTTAGTAACTGAGCTCTAAGCTCTTCTATTTTAGCAGATTTTTCCGATGCTTGTTTTCTTAGAGCATCAATTTTTGCGTCAGTGTTTTTCATCAGTTTCTGGTATTCTGTCATTTCAGAGTTCATTTTATTCATTTTTGAAGTGTTTTCTTTCAGAATTTCCTGATAATAAAGTTCTAAACTTTTGATTTGATTCTGCAAAATTAATGCACCATTAAATATTATGATCTTATATTTACATTATAATAATTCCTACGCTGATATCAATGGTTCGTTTAAGCATAAAGAGCTCCAAGACTTGTTGTTATCCGCGTTATGTAGGTAATCTATTTATTGTTTGATGGCTACAACGAAAACCTTATGGATAAATATGTGCATAACAAACCCGTTGTTCATTTATAAGCAAGTCATCATGATTGCTTTTCTCAACAAATGTTTGCATCTTTTGCCTAATGATTGTTGCATCGCACTCAAGATTTCTAATACGGCACTTTGCTCCCTCCATTTTCTTTTTCAATTCTTGATTTTCCTCTTTCAAACATTCAAAATCCTTCATTGCAAGTTCTGTCTCTCTTTTTCTTTTTGCTTCGATTTCACGAATCACCTAATAAAATAAAAGACAAAAAGATTTCAATTCATTCAGAAACAGATAAAAGCACTTATGCAGAATTAAGAAGAGAATATGGCGCTGACCTGTGTTTGATCTCTCTTCTTTGCCTCAATCAAATCTTTATGTTTACCATTTAATTTCTGTTCTAGCTCGGTTATCCTAGCTTGTAATAAAATAATTTGTTGAGCACGACCTTTCCAACCAGCTAAATCATTTTGCAATTCTTTAATACTTGTAAATTTATCACCCAACTCTTGTTGGAGTATTTTTGTAGCTATAAGGATATCATTCTTCAACTCCAAATTTCTGTTTTTGCTATCGTACAGTTTCTTATTAACTGCATTCAATTTATTATTCAATTCTTTAAGTTCATCAGATGAAGCGTCTGGTGGGTTATCTTTACACAGACAGATGTCTAGTTTCTCGTGTTCTTTGTTGATTAAATCTAACTGCATTATCTTTCTTTCAAGAGTGGAGTTTTTGGTCTTGTATCCTACAGGGAGTAGTGAAATCAACAAGATGGTATTACAATGAACAATGTAATCGTTTAAAAAAAATACCTTCAAGTTCCGCCACCAAGTGTCGATTCTGTTTACATAGTTCCGTTATTTTGGCGCTTATTATGCCAGCTGATTTTGATGAAATAGCAGGGCCTGTGCCCGATATTATGTCTCGAATACGCTGATTAAGCTCAGCTACAGTTTTGTTTAATTCTTTGATTTCTTGGTCCTTCGTAAATACGCACTTTCGCAGTTGGTTGTTCTCGCATGTCATCACCTTTATGAAAAACATAACTAGGTTGTACCAAAATAGTGGTTTACATTATTTACGTAACATCCTTACAAGTGGTTACACACAGGCAGCCTTTGACATGGTCTTAGGTTACGATCGCCATAGTACCCGGTACCGACGGTGTAATCAACAAACATCAAAAGCAATAAATCATCTTATTTTTCTGATAAATATGCCTAAGGAAGATTGGGCCATAACTCAACTAAAAACTAGCTAGGTTAAACAAACTAGGCTTAACATGTTATCTATATTTTTGGACAACTGGAAAGAATCCCACTACATTACTTTTACCATACGGTCCCTCCGTGAGTTTCAGACCCCTAAATCACTCAGCGATCTAAAGTAAAAGAAGACAAGCAAGTTATTTAAAGTAGTGTGCCATATTTTTATTTATTTACCTTAAGTTGTTCAATTAAATGAGCATTTAATTCCGGTGGATATAAAATGTCATCAGAATCCGGTTTATCGAGAGCTGCTAACATTTTTAGCTTCATCTCATCAGTTTCATCAATTTTTCCAGCTAAATCTAATAATTTATCTTCTTTCAGATTCTGCTTGGATTTCACTTTTGCAGTTGAATGTAGTTTCTTCCCATCCATATTTCTGAAATAAATATAAATAAATTAAATTAACTCATAAAGTTCTAAGACTTAATTTTCCAAATTGTAATGACAGATTTCATCTAAATTCAAATAACTTTGTAGTAATTATTCCAAAAATATTGTTTCTGACAAATAGGTTCTATTAAATTAAAAAAACCGGTATCGATTTAGTATGTTTATAACAACTCTAAAATCAGTGATCAATTATCAAACCAATGCTGCCAACTTTTACATAACAGCTGTCGATCAGCTGCTGTCAAAATCTTGCAGTAAATTTTTTTATCACTCTATATTTATAAAATTAAAATATTTATTAAAGTGATTGTGAAGTGTTCTCGATACCAATGGGTGCATGAGTGTCGAAAAATCGTTTTTAGTAGTCAGTCTCGAAGCCCTGCTTTTGTAAGGTATGTATTAAATTGATTTGTCCTCGACGTAAATACCAATGATTTCATGTCTTATCATTTTGTTATCCAAACAATACGTCTTCACGCCTTATTTATTTACTACGTAGAGCTATTAATCTTACTTCTAGCCTGAATAAGTTGGAAACAGATTCTAATCAGACTGAAATAGTATTTGTAAGTATTGTTGACATAGAAGTCATTACTGATAAGGTACTTAATTTAAAAAATAAAACTGGCGACCCGCCCCTGCTTCGCACGGGTATTGCACCCGTGCGAAGCAGGGGCTGATATCAAATACACTACAGAAAAACAGTGATCGTTGTATATCCGCCTTCCCGTCTGGCCTTATGACCCGCAATTTTCATATCTGTAATATCTTCGAAATTATTCCTGCTATCATATGCTGTGAAGGGCCATATAGATCTATATTGAATCAACAATATATTTAAGGTATTTCATTGGATAAGGATTAATGCTGTATTGTTTAAAATCGCTTTGAAAATTAGACTTAAGTGAATGTGTCATCATAGAAATCAGTTTTTTTTCTGACTAGGGTCAGCGCAGATGGTCTTTACAGCATCACTAGGCAAGTGGCTAGTGCAGACGGCTCTTATCCTTAATAGAAATCAGTTTGCAAGCAAAGATGGGCTTGGTCTCCCACAGGAATACTGTAGTGATTTGGTGAGGACATAGTAGGCTGTATCACCCGATTGTACAAAAAGATAGATGATACAGTGCTTTGGAAGGAATGTTAAACATGGGTTATGGCCCAATCTCCCCATAGCTATGCTGAGTGGGAATTCATAGTTTCTGCAGTGGGATGATATGGGCTGATTCTGAAGTATGTTTATTGTTTTACCCATAGTATTAGCTCCTAGCCTCAATCTAAGCTAGACTAGGGCTAAAGGCATTGTGTGTTTGGGTTAGGGTTAAGCAAAGGAGGTCCGAGCCTTCTTTGGTTCGGGTATTGTATGGAACTTTAAACTTTTAAAATTTTAATTTTTTTTTAAGAGTCTTAAAATAAAAATGTTTTTAGTTAATGCATTGGGATTGCATATGGTAGTATTAGGGGGTATTATGGGGGGGTTAGGTTAAGATATATCTGTGACTAAAACATCGCCAGCACAATTAATGAATTCCATGACTACCAATATTTGAAAAACAAAAAAAATAAACCCTTTTAATTTTTCTTCAAACTCCATACAATGTGATCGAAATCCGACTAGGTCTCGTACCCACTTTGCTACACAAGGTGGAAATAAAATGCGAAAAAAAGTCCCAAGGAAATCTTCGAATATCCGAAAAAAAGTTATTTCCAAAAATTTTTGTTCTGTTTTTGAAGCTAAGATTTTTGATATTTCGTGAAAAAAAAACTAGAAGGGTAATTTTAGAGGACCCCCTTTTATACACCTGGACCTCATGTGATTGAATATTTATTTATTTCAGCAAAAATGCCGGGCACAAATCTCATAGTGCCAGTGGTGTTATGGGGCAAACACGCGCCGACCCACTGCATTTCCTCGATCTACCTGTCGCGCGACCAGAGGACCCTCGTCACTGGGTGCTATGATGGCCAGATCTGCATATGGCAAGTCCACCCGGACACGTTGAAGATGACTCCGAGGTGTTTACTGGTGGGGCATACAGCTCCGGTTACGTGTTTGTCCAGGGCGTCGATAATTCAGGTACGATGACAATCTAAATTAACATAACACTAGGCTAAGGTTGAGAGCCATCTGCGCTCGCCAATTGCTTGGTGAAGCTGTAAAGCCAACAGCAGTAGTAGTAAAAAAAATCTAGGTATGATAATGGGGATTGTAGATAAGCAGAGTAACAGTATAGTTTATTAAACTTCAAAAGTCTGAGATCAAGTGAATTTATTCACAACTAGCTCCTCCCCGCGGTATTACCCGTGTTTATGATATTCTCCCGCAGTAAAACATATCATCGCTTCGTTACATCACGAGACGCGCGGCCGCCGCGCGGTAAAATATTGCTTCATTTTTCTAAATTAAAAAGTATTTTGCTAAAATCAAAGTAGCCAATGTTTTTCCTTATTGCATCAGCTACCTGCCAAAAAAGATTCCGTTCGAATCAATCCAGCCGTTTCAAAGATTATGCAGAACAAACAGACAGACTAAAATTTAAAAAACAGGTGTTTTGGCATTTGTGCCGTATTTTTTTTGGTGTGTCTCAATTTTATTTATATGTAGTAGGTTAATAGCGTAAAAACAAAAAATTTAACTATTAAATTGTTTTTAATTTGCAATTTGACAACTAATCTGGTGTAATTGTTGAAACATTAGGAAATATATTAAGAGTTTGTATTAAAAACATTTGTGTGCATTGTATTTTTTTCACAACACCCATTTTGAAAAACAATAATTCATTATATTTTAATGTCAGTAGATATTTAAATATCCACTGACATTAATTCAGCACCATCCCCAAACTAAGCATTAAACTGTTATATAGGTACTAAACAACAGCTAAACATACTTATTTACACTTTTTTTGTAAATACATACATATTATACATAGAAACACCTAGCCTTGATCAATGTTCATGCACACAAATGTTTGTATTGCCCGGCGAGCGAGCCCGGAACCCTTGGTGTAGTCTAACAACATTTACATTTCAGGACAACAATTTTATTGTGAGCTCCTCGGAGGCGGGGGAGATGTGCACGTGGGATTTGGTGGACGGGAAGTGCAGGGAAAGTGTGAAATTATCTCACGTCCACACCAATATACAGGTAATAAGAAAATAAATATAAAAAGCCTTTTAATTTCAAGCCGATATTACAAAACCAATGATGTAAATAGGATGGATTCGAACAAAGTGTCGATCGAAAAAGTGTTCCGAATGCAGTGACAGCATTTACTTAAACAAAAGAGTACAAACTGTACTCTCTTCGGCGGTTCGTTTTTGAGACACGGATGGCGTATCTACCTTTATATATACATAATATCATTGTACAAATCACGAAAAAAGAAATGATATAGTACAGTGGCGTGCACAGAGATTATGAGTAGGGTATGCAAAGTAAAGTAAATATTTATTCAGTGAATCATTATAACAATGTTCAGTAAATAAAAAAAACACAAGAACCTTTCATACTTGTACATTAAAAAATAAAATAACCAATATCACTGAAAAGGCACATACTCAGCATATGTGGAGGCAACACGAGGCGCCTCGACACTGGTCTTCCGTAGGTGACTCTCTCTCTTCAACCTATCGCAGTCCACTGCTGGACATAGGTCTCCCCATTTTGCACCAGATATCCAGGTCCTCCGCTTTTCTCATCCAGCCTATACTAGCGACCTTTTCCAAGTCGGTCCATTGTAGGTGCCTCAAGTAAATATTTACATTTTTGTCAAATTGAGTGCTGTCGATGACAGCAGCTTGCCTATGGTTCAAATCTGTACGAGGAATGGGCGGCTAAGTGGGAATTTTAATATGTTGTCGATTTCCCGGGTTGTCTGGACGCACAGGGTATGCACTGCTTATTTGCATATATGGAGTGCACGCCACTGATCATCATTCACCAATAACGTTACCTGCAGGACAAGGCTTTACACAAACATTACAAGTTTCACGCTTAACTTGTAGAGTCAAAAAAAATTATATATAATAATTGACGATTCAAAAGTATCTGTAACAGATTTATCAGAATTAATTTTTTTCTTTTCTTTCTTTCTTTCTAGATGGCGCTGTGTGAATGTCAGTGGATATTTATTTATATATTAATCATTGCAGGCGTACCACATGTGTAACAGCGAGGATCTCCGTTTGTTCTGCAACGGTTACTATGCGGAGATACTGGTGATGGACCCGTTCTCCCTGGAGATACTGTTCTCTTTGAGCTCCAAGATGAATCCTGATTGGATATCTGCTTTGCATGTGAGTTTGTCTATGCTTCACGGGCGCTTATGGTTAGAGATGAAACGATACCACTGAGGAATCGATTCTTTTACTCGATACGGTATCGGTTGTCAAGTATCGACACGTACTCGGTATCGATTGAAAAGTATCGATACTTACTCGTATCATATAGATTTTGGAAAATTTTAAGTAAAAGTAAGAACATTTACTAATGACTGCTTTTATAGCGGTCTAAAAACATAATTATACTTTTTTGAATGTTTGCCTGTTAGATGATTTCTTGAGGCTATTATTGAAATGAAGGTTTTTGAATCTACAGTAAAGTACTGATATATTATGAGTACTTTTAACCGATACTTACTCGATACTTGATTAAAAAGTATCGATACCAAAAATACTTGGTATCGGATAAAAGTATTGAGTATGTACTTGTATTTACTCATATCGCTTCATCCCTACTTATGGTTCGGATGCCCCCTTTTTGTTCATGTTCATATTTCCTTTTTTGCTCATGTTGGTTACTTAAACTACTTAAATTGATAAGGGGCCGTCCATTAATCACGTGATCTTTTTAGCATTTTTTAACCCCCCCTCCCCATGGTGATACGTAGTGAGGTATAAGACCACCCCCCCTCCCCCTTCTCAACATCACGTGTATTTTTAGTACCTACAAAGAATCTTAAAATTTTCTGAATATTATATTTATATACAGGTATAAACTATAATCTTATTTTATTCTGAAATTAAGGACCATAATAAAAATGTCTACACCAGGTTGCAAGTTTTTTTTATTGCCATAACAATAATAATAAACGAAGAGTGTAATCATAGGAAAAACATGTATTGTACTAGTTGGCTATTGGCGAGTCAAGGTAACACTACACGCCGTGCCGCTTATTTGTTTAAAAATCGCGCGTTTGACGAAAAAATAAATACACGAGATATCTTACTACACCCCCCCCTCCCCCCTTGTGTTATTTTCGTGATTTTTATCAAACCCCCCCCCCTTTCAAGCCTCACGTGATTAATGGACAACCCCTAAACATATATTCTGCAACATGACCCTGTTTGGGCATTACAACATTTAAACAATAAAAAAATTATTTATTAATCCATAGCGACCAGCTACGCACGGGTATTTTTACTGTTTTTACCTGTTGTTTCATTTTAAGTTAAAAAATATAATTAAGCCTATGTTCATCATCATCAGCTTATTAAACGTCCCCACCGAGGGGCACGAGCCTACCCGTGTAGGGTGATTAGGCCTTAGTCGTCCACGCGGACCCAGTGCGGATTGCCCGACTTCATGCAAAACCTTTGAATGACTATGTTATTCAGAAAGAATGTAACTCTCCAATGGTGACAGAATCTATGAAATTGGTTTTTGAGTTTATTTATTTCAAACATACTTAGAGTAAAATCAAACCTTTCATCTTTATAATATTAGTGTAGATGACAGAGCAGCATTGATGGAGACCAACAACTGATAGACAGTTATTATTCTCCGTCAATGCCGCACCGTGCCCGTCACCCGAGGCGACAGATGTTAGGTCTCTTACACCCGGTAATTTCGGTAAGTGCCCTCATCCCGAAACACATGAACATAACACTGGTATTTCACGGGATGACATCAGGCACTGCAGTGGTACCTACCTAGACGACTCAGTACCAAGTCTACCCAGTAAGAAATCTGTTTGTTTGTTGGTTATGAAAATGTTAACAATTTTTTTCAGGTTTTGCGTCCATCGTCCCGGAAAGACGACGTTGTATTGGCGATTTCTATAACGGGGACTGTAAAGGTAGGCTTTAAGAATTCATGTGTTCATCATCATGAGTCTATAACAGGCCATTTCAAGGCACAGGCCTTCCCGCACATAGCGGCGGATCCAGGGGGAGGGTCATGGGGGTCAAGACTCCCCTTGAGCTATTTTAAGTACACTAACAAAATACCTTATAAGTTCTTAACTATGTGACCCCCCCCCCCCCTCCTGGCGCTAACCTGGATCCGCCATTGCTCGCACAGCATAGCTATGGGGAGATCGGGCCGTAACCTAGCACTCGAGCCCAATGCGGATTGACTACCATCGTAAGGTTGTAGCCGGCACCGACGGCTTCACGTGACAAACGAACACACGGAATCATCTTTCTTTCGGATAACCAGGTGATTTGGCCCGTAAAGAACCAAGTCAGCATCGATTAGATACTGCGACATAACTGAGTGAGGACCTTATTCATATAAATCCCATGTTATTTGCTTAAGTTAGTTTAGGATTTATTTGTTAATTTGATGCGTCAAATAAAACATTTTCTTCTTTCTTACTTGAAAATCCTAACCAAACTGAAAAAAACACACAGTGACCTCCACTGTATAGTGTTCTCTTAGATTAATGATAAATAATAAATAAATATCCACTGACATTCACACAGCGCCATCTAGCCCCAAGTTAAGCGTGAAGCCTGTATTATGGGTACTAAACAACGGATAAATATTAAATACATTTTTTTTTTCGTAAATACATACATCTCATGCATAGAAAACACCCAGACATTACAAACAGACATGTTCATGCACACAAATGTTTGTACTGCCGGGGATCGAAACCGGAACCCTTGTGTTGCAGCCGACTCTCAAGCGCAACACTTATGGGTCGATATCGATATCAAAATATGTGTTTACAAAAAAGTATATAAGTATGTTTATCCGTTGTGTAGTACCCATATTACAGGCTTCACGCTTAACTTGGGGCTAGATGGCGCTGTGTGAATGTCAGTGGATATTTATATTTATTTAATATTTCAAACCCAACCTAGCAGGAGATCGTTAAAGTAATGATATTGCTAAGTATAACATCGACTGTTAGATGACACGAAATTCGCATGGTCAGCTAGTAAATTATTTTCAGGTGTGGTCTCTATTAGGCCACGAGAATAAGCAGTCAGAGCCTATATACGAGAACGAGTCGAAACAGATCCGCTGTCTGAACGCACTGTCGCTTAACTGTTGCGCGTATAATCAGCGCACTGTGCTGATAGTCTGCGCCAAGTACTGTCAGATTTATGATGCCGGTGAGTTATAAGTTTGTATCAGTTTTATTTGATAGCGGGTGTCACTAAAAGACATACTTGCAGACATGCTTGATTAACGCAAAAAAATGAATCAAATTAACACACAAAATCAATAACAAAACAAAACATTCATTAAGGTGTGATGTAACGGTTGAGACGTCGGCTATTTCACCAAGGGTACCGGGTTCGATCCCCGGGCAGTACAAAATTTGTATGCATGAACATGTCTGTATTGGTCTGGGTGTTTTCTATGTATATTTATGTATTTACAAAAAATGTGTCCGTTGTTTAGTATCCATATTGACGACCCACTTGGTGTTGCGTTTGAGACGTCGACTGCAACATCAAGGGTTCCGGGTTCGAACCCTGCGCAGTACAAACATTTGTGTGCATGAACATGTCTGTTTGTAATGGTCTGGGTGATTTCTATGTATAATAAGTAAGCATTTACAAAAAAAATGTATATTAGTATGTTTATCCGTTGTTTAGTACCCATACTACAGGCTTCACGCTTAACTTGGGGCTAGATGGCGCTGTGTGAATATTAGTGGTTATTCATTTAATAATATGTAGTAAGTCAAAGTCAAAAACATGTATTTCAAATTAGGCTTACAAAAAGCACTTATGAACGTCAAGAAATATACAAAAATATAATAAAAAACGATTTAAATACTAAACTAAAAATATGAGTTTTGATGCTTTGAAGAAAAAAGCGCTTCAGTGGTTTGGCCTGTTGAGAAAGAAGCGCCCAAGAAAACTCAACAGTGTTGCCTTTTTTAAAAACAATTCCTTAATGTAACAATATATCATAAACACTGAAATAGCTGAGCAGTTTATAAAGATATTTTTATTTAATTTTTTTCTAACTGATATGGTTTCAGGTGATTTCTCGGTGCTATGCTCGATACAAGCGCCATCTGGCGAACGTTGGATGTCCGGTGATTTCCTTGCACCGGACCGCATACTGGTGTGGTCCACCGAAGGCAAGGGATATATGTATAAGTTACCGGCCAAGTGAGTATGATTTATGCGTTATGTGACGTCATTAACGCCATAAGTTCGAAAATAACGGTTAAGGAACGTTGACATGTGTAAAAAAAATGAAAATAACGGTTTGTAGGTGTAACACGTGTTAACCGAACGAATATAACGATTCGTTAACGTTGATATGTGGCTGAACTGGCAGGTAGCAGATAAAACGCAATGGTCAGGGACGATAAATGACTTGATACCAAATAAGGCTGTTTTCATTTATAACCTTTAACTGCAACGTGAAAATATTTCAAATATTTTTAAAATATTCTATTAAATTCAAGGACCAAGTCCTTTTTCGTCCCAGGACATTGCAATTTTAGTGCTAGAATTTTCTGCCAGTTTTAGCCTCATAACGTTGACATGTCATAACGTCACGCAAATAACGGTTCGTTCTCGTTACGAAATGTTAATAAAACGAGAATATAGGTTCGTTATCACGTTATAACATAACGACAATAATGGTTCCCCTCAAATTTAACATGTTTCGTAACGAATATAACAGTTCGTTATTGTTGTACATTTTTTAACGGAACGTTAATTTAACGAATATTATTCGCGGATATCTTTTGATATGGACAAATTAAGTAAAGGACTAGTACAAGGATTTATAAAATGATTTGAGCAATAGAAAACTTTATATTGATCTGAATGTGTTCTAAGTGTGTATAATAAATACATTTAATATGTACTTAAAAAAGAAGTATATAAGTTATAGTTACATTTCAGCAATAGAAAACTTTATATTGATCTTTATGTGTACTAAGTATGTATAATACATTTAATATTTACTTTAAAAAGAAGTATATAAGTTACATTCAGGTGAAATAGATGATGCTATGTGGAATGTCTGTGGAGAAGTATTTTCGTTACATATGGGTATATAATAATATTGTCCGCGAATAATATTCGTGTATATTATTGATAATAAATAATTATTTATAATAGATACATTTGAAATGGAGAAATTTCATCATTAGATCATCGATGCACTCGCCTGGGTAATAGTTTGTTGTTGGTGATTGTTGTACGCATTTTCAATTATGGTCAAAGTTTAAGCCAAAGTCGAAACGTTTCAAACTCAAACTAAAAACATCTTTTATGAAATATTTAACCTTTTAAAGACACTTAAATGGTTAATTATAATTTATATTATGTGTGTTTTTGTGATGCAATTAAATGAATTATCTATACATGAATATTTTTATTTGATTCAATGCAGGCTAAAAACAATAAAGAAATAAATGAGGACTGTATTTATTCGGTGTAATAAATTCACAAATACAATAATTTATGAAGCAATAGTGTTAAGATAATATATGATTAAAAAATTTCTACTACTAATATGCTTTTATCGTGTAATTCTCGTTAGTTCCAAAGTAACAATAAGACTGTATATAAAAATATAATGTAAGCAAACCAGAATGTTGATATTTCGTAGAAGCCATCAAGAAAATGGATGAGAGAGTGCAAATATTTGTAGCTTCATAAAAATACAAAAAATACCTATTTTAAAGCAGATACCAAAAAAATACTTTATATAAATAAGGAAATAATCAAAACTGTTATTACTAAAGCTTGGTTTGGCCAGTTGAGATAGAAGTCCATAGTATGTATATATACTTATTATTATAAAGGATTAAAGATTAAGCGTTTTACGCTCGAATGAACGTCATGATGATTATTAAAATAAAAACAATATAAAATTGATTTTTATTAAGTAATTATAAATAAAATAAACATTTTTATTCTCTCCATAAACGACATCACATTACAACTGTTAATGAAATAGTTGAAAATGCGTCAAAACTTGAAAGAAATGCATGAAGACTTTTTATTGTCTAAAAACGAGAGTGTTCATTTGTTTACTGCGCTACATTATTAAGGGTTAATCGTATATACCAACTGCAAGGCATATTGATTAAAAATCTTACTATTCCGTGATAAAGGCCACTTTTAAAATGAAGGCGGGCTCAACTTTATGTATAGTACGCGACAAGTTAAGATGGCAATTTGCTAGTGTTGTGAGATTACTTACTAGCTAGGTAGTTTATATCGACATGTTTTTCTATGCAACTAAATAAGTGTGACGTTAAATAAATTAGGTTTAATCATCATCAGCTCATTATACGTCCCCACCGAGGGGTACGAGCTCACCCGTAAAGGTGTATCGGCCTTAGTCGTCCACGCAGGCCCAATGTGGATTGGCCGAATTAACTTAGGTTTATTTTAACTAAAATAAAAATGAGTCAGGTTTATTCAGCTTAGGCTACTGTGGTAAAAGCACTTATGACAACACTAACATTAACAAAGTTGATAGCCAAACAATTATTTAATTAATTTACATGTACAAATGAAATGAGATATAGAAAATATAAGACGTGACGAGCAAGTTACCGAAGTAATTATAAAACACAAACAACAACGTGAGGGAAATATAAATGGATAAACGCGGTCGATATGGGCTCGTGCAGCACTAACACCGCGGCGCAGTGTTGCCACCTTAGGTTTAGAAAAAGGGCTTTTTGAGAAGTTAAAAAAGGCTAGATATGGCTAGATTGAGAATCGAAACATTTTCTGTTCTAAAAATGCTGAAATAATGAAATGAAGTCGTTTTTTTAGCACGTCGAAAACTTCATAATTTGCTCAAATTTTCAAGACAGAGAAAAGAGCTAGATTGCCCTTTCTGGCTGTATCCTTAAAAAAGGAGGTCACGTATACTAAAAAGTATATATTATTCACTTCGAGGCAAAACTCAAAATTTCATCCTCACCACCTAGATGAATGGAAGTCCTCGACAGTGCGTTTTTGTCGTAATTTCTTGCCACGAACGACGAAATTGTGGAATCAGTTGCTGCCGGAGATATTTCCTGAGCGATACGACCCGGCGACCTTCAAAAAAAGAGCGTATTCCCTGCTGAAAGGCCGGCAACGCATTTCAGTGCCCTCTGGTATTGCAAATGTACATGGGCGGCGGTGACATTTACCATCAGATGAGCCGTTTGCTCGTTTGCCTGTTATAGTATAAAAAAAAAAGTGCGAAATTAGCCACAAAAGGGCTAAGGTGGCCACACTGCAGCGGCATGCGGGGGTGTCACTTCACCCGCGTCTAATTTCATACCCTGATTGCCATCTCTAATTGTTACTTACTATATATTTATCACTGGGATTAACAAACTAACAAGAAGCACAATCACGTAGAAATATCAACCAAAAAATGTCCGAGCCGCTTGACACATACGTTGACTTATTGTTATATTTATGACATAAAATTGATGAAAATTCTGCCCAACGGATGGGCAGAATTTTGTCGCGGACACTTTTTGAGTGAGATTGTGCAACGAGTTTATTGTTTGTCTAAGATGTAGCACAAACAATATATGTGTGTTTATACATTGTTTAGTACCCATAGTACAGTTGTAACTGCTGTTAGACGGAAAAGAAACGACTAACGCTACCCATCCCTAATCAATTGAAGAGTGATGTCACGTCACTAATATCTCGCTCTTGACATTAGCATTTTACGCGGGAAACAGTCATATATTGTATATAGTCATATATTGTAACACTAAGATTTAATCTATCAATAAATGTTATTTAAAGTTAAAGAATCATTTAATACTACTTATAAAAAGTATGTATGTTTGTCCGTCTTTCACGGCAAAACGGAGCAACGAATTGTCATTAACCCATTGAACGCCGGGAATCCAGACACAATAGAAAATCTATTGTGTTTGGCGCGTAAGTCGTCATTGGCGGTCAAAGGGTTAATATTTTAGTGAAGATAGTTGAAGGGATAGAGAGCGTCATAGGTTTCTTTACGTCTCTTTCTAACCCCCGAGCACCCTTAAAAAGAGGGTGGAAACTATTTTCATAAATGAAAAATTGCCCTATGTTGGTATATATGTATTAACAAATATTTCTCCCAAGACGCGTCTTGCCGTTTTATTTAAGCTAAATATATCAAATTTCTGTTATAGCAAACTACGTGGACGGGCTATAAGTAGGTCAGCACCAGTTTGTTTGTTTGTCCCTTATGTATATAGATTATCCGAGTGGTTGATTGTAAACATGTGTCGCTTACACTTTCCTATTGGGGTTTTTGTTTAATGAATATATTGAATTTTATGTATTTGGTAATAGAGTCCAAAATTTATTTGAAATTTTAAATGCGTTTTGATACATTCATATAAGTATTAAATATGTAAGAGACCGAATGAGTAACTTATGTTTTAGGAAGTCGTAATCTATTTGAATTAACCTAGATTATATCTAGTGTCTTAAAGACCATCATCATCATCATCAGCTCATTAAACGTACCCACCGAGGGGCACGAGCCTACCCGTATAGGGTGATTAGGCCTCTTTTACTTAAAGACCTATTTGGTGTAATTGTTTGAGACGTCGGTCCTTACCAAGGGTTTCGGGTTCGATCCCCGAGCAACACAAACATTTGTGTGCATGAACATGTCTGTTTGTTTTTTCTATTAAAAAATATATATGTCTATCCGTTGTTGAGTACCCACATTAAAGGCTTAATGCTTAGTTTGGGCTAGATGGCGCTGTGTGAATGTTAGTGAATATTTATTTGTTATAAACATTTTCACGCACCAATCCACATTGGATGCGTGTGATAGGTTACGGCCTTGTCTCCCCATGGCTACGTTGTGAGGGAAGGCCTGTGCCCTAAAGTAGGGTGTTATGGGCTGATGCCATGATTGTTATTGGAGGTTTTCGAGGTCGATTTAATTTAAAAAAAAATAGGCTTACCTTAGCATCAGAGCATCTACCATTTGCTTGAAGTTTAAAGAAATAAAAGATAGAGAGACATGTTTATTTCTGTGGCAGAATACAAGAATTAAAAGATGGCAACCTTATCTAAGAATTTTATACCAAACCAGCAATAATTAAAAATCATGGGGCTTTATATATATATATATTTTTACTTTGACTTAGGAAAGGAAAGTGTTGGCGAGATATGTCCTAGATAGTTTATAGTGATTTCGAAAATTCGTAACTCGTATTATTGTTATGACCACAGTGAATAAAGAATATAATTCACTTCAGTAAGTGAATAGTAAAATTTGTATAAAATTTTCAAAATTTGCGAAACTTATATATTATATACTCGTAAAACTTGAAAATACATATTCGCGAAACTTAAATATGTTCGTAAAACTTGAATATATATTTGTGAGACTTGAAAACATTCACAAAGACTTAAATAAGATTGTGAAGTGGTTTCGCCCAATCTCTCCATAGCTATGCTGTGCGGGGAAGGCTTGTGTCCTGCAGCGTGCCGTAATCGGCTGATGATGATGAAGAAAGAAATGTTGATTTCTGTGGAAAATTAAAAAATCATATTAAACTTGAACGTATTTATAACTTATATTAACTGTAAGCTGTGGTGATAACAATCAATTTTATCGAAATTACAATAGTTTTAGTGATATTTATTTGCTTTGCACATTATGTAATGCTTTTTATGAGTACCTAACTCGTAATAGAATTTACAGAGTAATGTATGCGTAGATATCGGTGTTATTTGATATATTTTAATAGAAAAATATAAGCATAATTGTATTATAGTTAATAAATACAGACATTACATACATGACGCGTGAATAAATTTTGCTTATGAACCAATAATTGGATGATGAAAATTATTGTTTATTGTTCATTCAGGTTTTTTAATTTCAATTTTGTCTTTATTTGAAAACTGAGCCGTCAAAATGGATCTTGGTTTTTAGTTTATTTTTATTAATTTAAACGCCCGTCAGTTTAGTGATGACATCATAGCCTATCGGCTTAGCGTCTTATTGCATCAGAATTAGCATTTTTTTTAGATGAATGTCTGTTAATTACTTATAATTATTTAAAAAAATGTAAATAAATAAATAATACCTATTTTAGAATATAATAAGCTCTTAATAGTCGGACCAAATATCTTTATTTTTCAGTGTATCGATGTGTTTGGTTACATATTTTCAGTTGCATAATGCACTTTCATGACCCATCCATTTGTATTTTTAATTTGTATGTATTTTTAATTTAATGAATTTGAGTGTATTCTTGAGATGTGCGATTGTATGTATATTATTTTTACTGGGAACCGTGATACAGTTAAATAACTATGGACTGGCTTATAATTAAATAATTATAATTGGTTTATAGATGCGTAGGGAGCGTTCAAATAATACGTAAAGATATTTTAATGACTATACTCAATATAAATATAGTATAGACCCAACGTAAAAGCCTTCAGTCCTGATGTTTTAAACGCACTGTATTCGTTTCCCATGATGTATTCTTCGTATTAATTGACATGTATTTTTATTTCAGCTCTGTGCCAGATCACAAAGGGTTCCACGGGCCGACAGTGGACCACGACAGTCCCGTGCTGTTCAGCATATTAGCACACCCTGATAATAAGGTTTGTGTTAGAAAAGTTAAAATTGCCAGCCAGTTAAGTGTTGTATTCTAATAACACTTGGACTGGCAGATACGCCTTAAAGCGTCACAAACAATAAAATATCCGTTGTGTCTGGATTCCTGGCGATCAATTGGTAAATAATTATGAAAAGGTATCTTATTTATATTCAGCATAAAGTATATGTATATACTTTATTCGCTTGATGTAGCGGAATAACTTTAGTGACGTCCACGTAACGGGAATAGGAGCGCAGACCCTCGGCTAGATGGACGGATGACCTGGTTAAGGTGGTAGGTAGCATATGGATGTCCACTGCAAGGGATCGGCCCGCGTGGTTTCATTAGTCGAGCCCTTCGTTAAGTGTTCATATATGACTAGGTGGCTCATTGTGTGGACTGTTGCTTTCTTGTCTGAAGGGTGCGGTTCAAATCCCATCACGTACCAATGTCTTATCGAAATTATATGTACGTATATCTGACGCTCTCACGGTGAAGGAAAACACCGTGAGGAAACCTGCCCACGCCTGCGGAGAGATTCAGAGGTTGTGCGTGAAGTCGGCCAATTTACGAACCTACCCGTAAAGACCTATACACTCTTTACGGGTAGGCTCGTACCCTCGGTCGGGACTAATGAGCACAGCGATCTTAACTTAGACGACAGAAGAATTTGGATTACCTATATCTTTCAGTTTGAAAGAAAGAAAGAAAAAAAATCTTTATTCAAATAAATCTGTTACAGATACTTTATTATTATGATGTTTTTAATGACTACCACGGTTCGGAATAATTAGGACCTTCGAATTGGTACATTTGAACAGTACATTTGTCCGCAGCTTTTGTCTTGCCCGCCGGCGATGCGTTTCGTAATCACATCGGCTAGTGGCAGCACCCGACGTCGCTTGCTCCGAGGCGACTCGGCGGGCGTGGTCTCGGTGTGGAATGTGGACGAAGCGGCCACGCCTGTGCCAGACCAGGTGCCTTGTAAGTATGGGTAATTACATCAACAATAAATTAACTAAAGAAAGAAAGAAAGAAAAACGTTTTATTTTTTAAATTTTATTTTTTTCTAGCATATGCTCCTATGGTGATGACGAGCTTGGACATGGCCTGGGCGGAAATGAACCCCAGTCCCGTGGGCATACTGGATCAGCTCTACCATCCTGAAGAACAAGGTATTTGGGCATGTACTTACCCTTAGATGTTATGAATTAAACCCTTAGATACCCTTAGATATTATGCTATGCAGATGATAGTACGGGTGGTGCGTTATATACCGGTCGTGCTAAAACCTCTCAGGAAGACGTCGTTGAGAGCTGTAAAATTCTTGTGTCAAAAGTCGAGACTGTATTGGACCAAGTCTCTGAGTGGGGCCGACATAATTTAGTATAGTTTAACCCCTCGAAGACACAAATTTGCGCGTTTACCGGCTAAAAAAACGCCCTTTGTCGTATCGCCTAAATTTGACAACATTTCCCTGCCACCCGGAGATAGTATCGGAATCCTCGGAGTTGGTATATCGAGCAGACTGAAAAGCAGACCCCACATGGAATATTGCTCCCACCTTTGGGCAGTAGCGCCTCAGCTTCTTCCATTTGACCGTATTCAAAGACGAGCTGCTCGAATCGTCAACGATCCGATATTTCCGATCGGCTGGATCCTTTAGGTCTGCGTAGAGATGTGGCATCACTTTGTATCTTCTATCGCGTATATTACGGGGAGTGTTCGGAGGAATTATTCAGACTCATTCCAGCTGCAACATTCCACCACCGTACTTCGAGGCAAAACTGAAAATTTCATCCTCACCACCTAGATGAATGGAAGTCCTCGACAGTACGTTTTTGTCGTAATTTTTTGCCTCGGACGACAAAACTGTGGAAAGCTACCATCTGACTTATTCCCTGAGCGATACGACCTGGCGTCCTTCAAGAAGAGAGCGTATTCCCACTTGAAAGGCCGGCAACGCATTTCATTGCACTCTGGTATTGCAAGTGTACATGGGCGACGGCTTCATTTACCATCAGATGAGCCGCCTGCTCGTTTGCCCGCTATAACAAAAAATCTGCCCAATCGATGCGGTAGGCAGAATTTTGTCACGGACACTTGGAGTGACATTTTGCATCTACATAGTTAGTTAATCTGAATGACGACCCATTTGGTATTGGTTGAGACTTCGGCTACAGCACCTGTTCCGAGTTCGATTCCCGGGCAATAGAAACATTTGTGTGCTTGAACATGTCTGTATTGATCTGGGTGTTTCTGTGTATTGTATGTATGTATTTACAAAAAAATATATAAGTATGTTTATCAATTGTTTAGTCACCTTATTACAGGCCAAAATGCTTAGTTTGGTGCTAGATGGTGCTGTGTGAATGTTATTATTTGTTATATTAATTTATTATTATTTATAATGGGGACACATATTAAAATTTGTTAAATTTTCCAGAGATAAAGCTGACCGCGTCGATATATCTGCTGGCCGCGAATCGTCTCGTGGTTGGCCGGGAAGACGGCTCCATAGTGATAGTGAACGCGACGCATACGGTGCAGTTGCAATTGTTGCACGGAAGCCATCAGCAGTTTGACGGTGAGATAACACCTTGAGCAAAGGGAATATAGAAGTCACAGCATTTTGAACCTTATCACCTCGGTATTAGATGCACAATCACGAACAATCGTCAACTAATAATAACCGTGACGCACGATACATACGTTTAGTTATTGTTATAATTTTGTTATAAAATTATTCATTTAAATTTTGACCTTAACGCGTATTTAAAAGAGAACAAAATGAAAAGCACTACTTTTACTAGGTGGTAGACTCGATACTGAGTCGTCTAGGTAGGTACCATCGCAGTGTCAGATATCATCCCGGGAAACAGCAGTGTTATGCACTTTTGTGTTTCGGGATGAGGGCACTGTAGCTAGTGAAATTACCGGGTATAAGAAACCTAACATCTGTTGTCTCGGGTGACGGGCGCAGTGCGGCATTGATGGAGAATAATAACTGTGTATCAGTTGTTGGTCGCCTTTAATGCCGCTCTGTCATGGTCTGGCGTATCACTTACCATCAGGTGAGCGTCCAGACCGTCCTGTACACTTATAACATAAAAAATATACTATGTCATTATGTAACGTCGACACATACATGTACATTATGGCATTTGTCGAGCGACGTGATTATGAATGAACCCAACTGACGCAATAGGCAGAATTTTGCAGTGGACGCTACTTTAGTGAGATTGTACATTTAATGTATTGTTTATCTTAGTGTCGAGCAGACATCTGTATTCTGTCATCATCAGCTCATTAAACGTCCCCACCGAGGGGCACAAGCCTACCCGTGGCGGGTGTATAGGCCTTAGTCGTCCACGCGGGCCCAGTGCGGATTGGACGACTTCACGCACAACCTTTGAATTTCTTCCCAGGTGTGCATAAAGGTTTCCTCACGATGTTTTCCTTCACCGTAAGAGCGTCGGATAACGTACATATATTTTCGAAAATACATTGGTACGTGTCGGGATTTGAACCTCAGCCCTCCCGGTAGGAAGGCGACAGTCCACACCACTGAGCCACCGACGCTCTTATGTATGCAGTGTTAAAGCAAAATTAATAACAGTAGGTAGTCATTATTTCTCGGAAGACCAGTTCCATAGTGATAGTGAACGCGACGCATACGGTTCAGTTGTTGCATGGAAGCCATCAGCAGTTTGACGGTGAGATAACACCTTGAGCAAAAAGTATATAGATGTCACAGCATTTTGAACCTTATCGCCTCGGTTGACAGGTGAAAAACCCTGTTTTCCATGTCATAAAGAAAACGAGACGGTCAGTTCGCTAACCAGGTCGTAAGTGATACTCCTGACCGTGACAGGTGAAATTTTGGTGGAAATTATTAACATTAGCTGTTTTTTAGGGTTCCGTAGCCAAATGGCAAAAAACGGAACCCTTATAGATTCGTCAAGTCTGTCTGTCCGTCCGTCCGTCCGTCCGCATAATACAACCCCTTTTTTCTCCGAAACTATAAGCACTACACTATTCAAACTTTGTACGTGTATGTATTCTGTAAACATTAAGAAAACCTATCATAGTTTCATAGTTAAAGATAGCTCCTTATACGAGTATGGAGATACAACTCAGGATTTCTATTCCAGATTGGCCACGACACCAGCTGCTGTTGGGTCATAATGGACGAGTGAACTGTTTGCTGTACCCTCATCACGTTCATCATAGGTAAGAGTGAAATTTTGGCTCAATAATATACGTATGTCTATTATTTATTTTTTCCATCCTTCATAATTCTTCTCAGTGGAAAACTGCCGGCCGAACCAGTGGTAGCTTCATATGACATTCATAAGGGTTCTGTAAGGACCTAAACTGAATAAACACTTTTCATTTCACCTTAAAAAGCTTAGGTACAATGAGAAGACGGCTATTATACCAAGAATTCCGGGTTCGATCCCGGGCAGTACAGAAATTTGTGTGCATGAACATGTCTGTTTGTAATGGTCTGGGTGTTTTCTATGTATAATATGTATGCAATTACAAAAAAAAATGTTTATAAGTATGTTTATCCGTTGTTTAATACCCGTAATACAGGCTTCACGCTTAACTTGGGGCTAGATGGCGTTGTGTGAATGTCGGTGGATTATTTATTTATAACGTCTGTCCAGATACGATAAAGCGCACCTGGTGTCCGGCGGGATAGACTTCGCCGTGTGCCTCTGGGATTTGTTCACCGGTAACCTGTTGCATCGGTTTTGCGTCCACGCGGGCGAGATCACCCAGCTGATTGTGCCGCCGCAGAATTGCAGTGTGAGTTGTTTTATTGATTTATTTATTAAGGAAACAAACAGCTTTCTAAAATTCATAGGTACAAAATTATTTTATATGGTAACACATTAGCCTTCTTAAAGTTTCCAAAGTTGAATTGTACATGTAATACGCTAGAGACATTGGAGGCAGTTTCTTTATTATAAAAACAACGAAGAAATAATTAAAAAGATACTAAAAATATATTTTACCGGCTTGGATGAAACAGCGGAATTTTAATTTATAAATAAAAATAAAAGTAATTTATTTCCTTTTACAAAATAGATAACATTCAATGTTTAACAATATTTGATAAAATAATATAAATCTTCTATAAAGTGAGAGACTGGCTAGGTGCCTGTACTAGGTGGAAACCTGTCTTACGAATTGGCAGGCCCTCTCCTATAGGCTATAATTACAACATTAATTGCTACGAGTATATATTTATTTAAGAGCGTCGGTGGCTCAGTGTTGTGGACTGTCGCCTTCCTACCGGGAGGGCTGAGGTTCAAATCCCGACACGTACCAATGTATTTTCGAAAATATATGTACGTTATCCGACGCTCTTACGGTGAAGGAAAACATCGTGAGGAAACCTTCATGCACGCCTGCGAAGAGATTCGAAGGTTGTGTGTGAAGTCGTCCAATCCGCACTGGGCCCGCGTGGACGACTAAGCCTAATCACCCTATACGGGTAGGCTCGTGCCCCTCGGTGGGGACGTTTAATGAGCTGATGATGATGATATATTTACTTAAGACATGTAATTAATCACAGTTAGACAATAATGTTAAAAGTGTAGATTAGTGGTATTTTCACAAAACAACTAAAAAAAGCGTGCCGAATGCAGCGACAGCACACATACACAACATATTTCGAATGAGCGAACATTAACCTAAACAAAGAGCCTACAACTGTATTCTTTTTAGCGGTTCATTTTTGAGGCACGGGTGGTGTATATACCTTTATATCTACAGAATATCATTGCAGTTAGATTGGAATTTGTATGACAATTGTAAATCCTAAGGGAAGATACAACTAAAATAGACAAATATGCTTTTATGAATGACTTAAAATAATTAATATGTTTTCTTTTTTCTCACATAAACAGGGAGCACAAAAACATCTTAAAACTTAGTACAAATACGAACATTTTGTTTACAGACTCGCATTCAAAAGTGCATCTGCTCGGTTGCATCTGATCACAGCGTAACACTGTTGAGTAAGTATTCACATATTGTAATGTTTCTCTTAAGAGCGTCGGTGGGTCAATGGTGTGGACTGTTGCCCTCCTACCGGGAGGGCTGAGGTTCAAATACCGCCACGTACCAATGTGTTTTCGAATTTCCGAAATTATATGTACGTTATCCGACGCTCTTACGGTGAAGGAAAATATCGTGAGGATACCTGCGCACGCCTGCGTCAGCTTTGAAAGGTACCCTTTCGCACGGTCCAAAGTTAGTTTAAATCAATGAGTGACGAAATAACGCTCTGGACTCAGGCTTCAAATCTATGCATTCCTCCAATCGCTAATAATTTGAAGGTGCGGGCTGGAATAGCCAAATAAATTGAAATTTTTAGGCGCTTTCAATTCTTGCCAACTGTGAGTTGTTTGTGTTGTGACCGAAACCAAAGTCTTCATCCGTCGATTCATTTTCAGATGCGCGATTTGAAATGTTCACATATATTTTAATATAATTATTATTGTATGACCTCCAAAGTTACCGACGTAGCCCGCCGGATCAGCAAGTTGAAGTGGCAGTGGGCTGGTCACGTATGTCGCAAACCGATGGCCGGAGCAGACGATTCTGAGTGGAGACCGCGTCTTGGCAAGCGTAGCGTAGGACGCCCTCCGCCGATGGACCGACGACTTGCGAAAGGTCGCTGGTGGAAGCTGGATGAGAAAGCGGAGGACCGGATGTCTGGCGCAAAATGGGAGACCTTATGTCCAGCAGTGACTGCAATAGCGTTGAAGAGAGAGAGAGAGAGACCTCCCAAT
>PQWD01008068.1:30744-47613 GCA_019425675.1 Leucinodes orbonalis
TGCTTACTTTGATGTCGAAATAAATTGAAAAGTGATATTATCCAATCTAAAATTTGTAGTTTTTCAAAGTTGATTTTGCTTGTTTCAATAAATGTAGATCTCATATTGTTATTTTTTCTTAGTAGAAACATTACCGTAGTATAATAATATATAAAAGATTTTGTTTCAAAACGACATTTAAAAAAATTATATCAATTAGTCTAAGTGAAGTCATAAAAGTATGCAAAAATTCCTTCTGTTTTTGTACGGGCCATTAATTAAGTAAAAGCAATAAATATTCGTTTTGTATAACATAAAAGCTTTTCTTTTGAACATTACTAATGATATTAAAAATACCAAACACTTTTACTGATGAGTTTCCAAAAAACTTTTCTTTTCCGTCTAACAATACATATAGTTATTATTATATTTACAAAAGTATTCATTCAAATTGTGACTTTAACGCTCCATAGAAGAGTATAAAATCAGAACCACGAGCATACTACTGTGTCATTATGACATGTTGCAAACGTGATTATGTTATAAATAAATAAATTATTAGTGATTTTCAAAATAATTGAGGCAATTTTAAAGGAATTCAACGAAAGCTGAGGTGAATATTTTTAAAGAACTGGTAACATTCTTTGGGTAATATAAGCGATAGCTGTCACTTACCAAGTGCAAATTTGCTTAATTAAAATAATTGATTTTTACCCATTATCCATAGATCCTGAGAGTCACATCTTGTTCTTCGATATCGAGGGCCTGATAGTGGAACTCCTCAGTGAGGAGTATTCCTGTATGAGCCCAGCCAGTCTTGAGGTATGTATATTTACTATATAAATAACTTATCGCTTAATAAAATATAAAAAAGCAATTTTGAAACCAACGTTTATAATTTTTAATGTTAAGTAATTTAATTTATTGAGTGTTCAATTTAAGATTTATATTGAATTTATAAATTACAATGAGTTAATATGGGTTATAACAATTATATTGGGGATACGAAATAAATAAAATAAATAAATTTCCACAGACATTCACACAGCGCCATCTGCCCCCAAACTAAGCATTAACCTGTAATATGGTTCTTAACAACGTACTTATAAAGTTATTTTTGGAAATATATATAGAAAATCATATTACACAAAGAAAATCCGGGTGATCCAAATCAGCACTGAATGCATTAGAATATTATGTTAAAAATTACAAAACAAATTAATTGTTTGATATTTCTTTGTTGTTAACAGGCCGCTGGTTTGATCACAAGTGAATATATGAAGGTGGCAGCACTGACGCAGTCGGCGAGTCCGGACGCAACTAAACGGATATCCGGTGAGAATTTGAAGCTTTTCTAATGATTTTTTCCGCTTTTTAAAGTGGGGAAGCAATTATAGTTGG
Source organism: Leucinodes orbonalis (assembly GCA_019425675.1). NCBI lineage: Eukaryota > Metazoa > Arthropoda > Insecta > Lepidoptera > Crambidae > Leucinodes > Leucinodes orbonalis. The sequence goes on from PQWD01008068.1 coordinate 32,125, forward strand.
GTTCTGGAAACAAATAAGAAGCATCTTTAAAAAATGGACAAGGAATACCTTTACCGTTTTATTTACCGCATACTGATAAATTTAACAAATATATTGACTGAGTTACTTGTTAAATTTTTCTCCGAAGACAACAACAGTCAAAGCCAGATGTGTCAAATCTATTTTGACATGAGTGGCCTTTATGAACATAAATGTATATTTGTATAAACAAATTTTTATATGTACAAATCTTTTAGTCGAAATGAGGATGGGTGACCAAAAATTAAAAATGAGATCCTCTGTGCTTTTGAAGGCACGTTAAGCTATTGGTCCAGGTTTCTATGTTAGAAAGATACTCGTTTCCTAACTTAACCTAACCTTCCATTCCACATCGGCTCTGTATGGTTTGGTCACGGCCTAAAGTCATAGCCATGCGGTGTGGAAAGGCCTACGCCCTACAGTGGGTCGATATAGGCTGTTAGTGTAATGTGTATTATTATTGGCATTGAAAGGTAACACAAGCGGAGATCCTAGGCCACACGTGGAAGGCACACCGCAGCTGTCCTGCTGCGCGGTTGATCATAGACAATTCCATAGTAATGTAGTTTTTAAGAAAAAAATAACCGACTGAGATTGTTTATGCTTATTAATGACGAATGATCATTGACATTTTCAAAGAATTTTTAGATTAAAAAAATGCTAACAGTGTTTGTTTATGATTTTTGATCACAAGAAAATTACAGTTTCAGCTTATTAATGACTAATACTGTTTGATCATAGACAATTTTATAACAGTAACAGAGTTTTTATAAAAAATCGACAGCTTGTCTATGTGTATGCTTTTAATGATATGACGCTATTTTGGTATTTGCTGCATAAATATTAATATGAATTCGACTCTTATTGGCGCCATTTAGGCCATAAATGCCTTAACGCCTGTTATTGTATTTTGAACTTTATGCTATTATGTTAAGGTCGAAATCCAATTTAATCTTATACAATTTTTATAAATTTCTTTAGTAATTTTAAGGATAATTTACTTTTTCCACATATTATAATATGTTAATCAAATATTTAGTTTTTTAACAAAAACTTAAATTCATTGTATTCATATCTATTAACCTTTTGACCGCCAGAGATGCCTTAAAGCGGTTAAAGGGTTAACTAACTTCACAGCCTGTATTCAGTGGCGTGCACTCCATATATGCAAATAAGCGGTGCATACCCTGTGCATCCAGACAACCTAGAATATCGCCAACATATTAAATGATTTCCACTTATTCGCTCATATTCCTCTACAGATTTGAAACCATACGCGATCTACTATCCCCAACAACACTTCATATGATAACAAAGTTATTTATTTATTGTTTTTGCGATTAGTGGCACTCTCTTTGCATACCCTGCTCATGATATCTGTGCACGCCACTGCCTGTATTAGCTCATGTCTAGACTTAGGGCTTCCTCCATTTTCCTCCACTTTGCCATAATCCGCACGCTTAGCAGGTGATATACTGAGTGTGTCGTCCCTAAGCAAATGGGGAATGACAAACAAGGAGGAGTAGGGGGGGAATTTTGGATTTTAATCTGACGTCACCGCACGGTGTACTTTATAAAAGTACCGGTGTTAAGGAAAGGTATTCCGAAAAAGGCCGCATTTTCAAGATTGGAAAACGATAGGAGCAATGGCGGATCCAGAGCGAGGGTCATGGAGGTCATGACCCCCCCTGAACTATTTTTAAGTACTATACTAACGTACATTAACAAAATACCTTATGAGTTCTTAACTTGAATACTACTATGTGACCCCCTCCTGGTGCCTAACCTGGATCCGCCCTTGGATAGGGGACATACAAATATTGTGATATAAATTCTGAAAAAAATATATATGTTAGTTGAGGTTCTGGCACATGTGAAATCGTTTTAAGTAACACGATATCATGAAGTTCACTCGAAAAAAAATCCTGAAAACACCACTGCTTTGAACGCATTTTCTGTATTTTTATTTATTTATTATTGTTTATGCACACATACAAAATAGTCAGAACAATATATAGTGAGAAAAAAAAAGTACAAAGGTACTGCTTATTCCGAGGCAGACAAAGTGCGCAATTACACAAAGAACTATTACATAAAACATATTTAACTAACTGAGAGCGTCGTGGCTCAGTGTGTGGACTGTCGCCTTCCTACCGGGAGGGCTGAGTTCAATCCCGACACGTACCAATGTATTTCGAATTTTCGAAAATATATGTACGTATCGACGCTCTTACGGTGAAGGAAAACATCGTTAGGAAACCTTCATGCATGCCTGCGAAGAAATTCGAAGGTTGTGTGTGAAGTCGTCCAATCCGCACTGGCCCGCGTGGACTACTAAGCCTAATCACCCAATACGGTAGGCTCGTGCCCCTCGGGGGGACGTTTAATGAGCTGATGATGATGATATGATGATATTATTATCTGAAACCTCACATTCATAATATATATATATATATATGTATATACATACACTAACGTAGATATATAAATATAAACACATACATACCATACCGAAATTTTAATATATATATATATACATAAACATACATAATTAAAAATAATTTCAGCTAGGAAGTAGAACCCCGTGACCCGTTTTTGAATATTGAAATACTAGGGCTGTCTCGAATACTAGATGGAAGAGAGTTCCACAACCTAACTGCATGCACAGAGAAGGAATAAGAAAAGAAGTCCGACTTATGCGGTGGGAAAGCTAGCATTGATTTTAAGTGAGACCTACAGGGATTTTATTTATTTATTTAATTCTTAGTCTTTGTACACTGAAATACACAAACTATATATTAGGTTCAAACTAGAACGAAATTAAAGTTTATTATTGCACAGACTAATAGATAAATAATATATCTAATTGCATTCGCTGAATTTGACTTGATTAAATGATTTCCATATTTACCATTCTCTTATGATGACGCATGCTGCATATAAATAATGGATAGATTTCTTCGGACGCGTGAAAGACAAGGCGGGAGATATGGAACGCCTGTTGAAGGAAAGGACAAACATGGTGGGTATATTGTAAAATGTTAGATAATATTATTGCTAAGTACAGCGTTAAGGGAATAATTATTTAAAAATACTCTGAACTCTTTGAACGCCAGGAATTAACAATAGAAAATCTAATTCTGACGGCTTATTGACGTTCAGAGGGTAAAGAACTTTAACGAATTTCGACGTAAGCCGAGTCGAGTCCGTTCGGGACGCCCTTAGGCTCGTTGTGTAAATATTTAGGCTGAGAGCCATCTGCGCTCGCCACTTGCCCGGTGAAGCTGTAAAGGCCATCTGCGGCCAACAGCAGTAGTCAGTTCGAAAAAAAAAGAACTTTATCAAATAATACAATGCAAACATATGTACATTTGACTGGCTTTACCCTTTTCCTTTGTAAGATTTAATAACTTATGAGTTGTCCATGGAAGAAGATATAGAACGTTTTATTCTAAAATCACTTCAGACAATAATATAAATAGTGTTTTATCTAGAAATGATATTTATATATAATTCGAAATGTTATTTTCATCGTATTAGTTAACGATGAAACTAACATTTCGAATATATATGCTTTGAATACAATAAAGGTTTATAAATGTAGGTTTATCTTTAAGTCTTTTTACGATTGCGATAGGTTGGAGAATGAAGATATGAACGAAATGTACGATACATGTGTACGAAAACCTAACTTTATAAATTGTTGATACAGGTATCTTGGCGAAGATGAAGGAAGGTGCGGAGACGATGCAAACCAAACTAGGCGAAGGCTGAGCTGCTTAAGGGTCATTTGGAATCCAAAGGTAAGTGCTAGATTTATCCTGGACTGCCAATATAGTGCCATATTAGTGCGAGAGGGGTCTGATTATGGACGATAATGGATCACCTTAATAGAGATAACGAGAATATCTTGATGTAGTTAAATTTGTATTTAATGATTGATGCAATTCATAAAAAAACGGCAAAAATCCCGAGCATTTGGCAAAATAATATGTATTTTTATTGACAAATCTGAAAAAATAATTATTTTTAACATAAAAATATACTTATCGTCGTTGATACCAAACTTGCTTGCTAAAGTGGCATTGGTCGATTGTATATATATGTATATTGTTGTTGTTGGCGTCAATATATGATCCGGTTCGCTGGAAGGAGAAAGGTAAGTGATGTGTTTATTCTATATTTATTAATTTTAATTCTTTATTGTACACTGAAATACACAAAAAAAAGAAAAGAAAAAGAAAGTACAATGGGCGACCTTATTGCACATGGCAATTCTTCCAGGCAACCTTAGGATGGAGAAATCAAATACATAGGAATTGGGGCAGAAAAGTGTACGTAATTAATGTAAATTATATACATACTAAACAATAACTTTTATATATCAACTTATATATTATAATACGAATATAATATATTCGTATTATAATATATATATTTATATATATCCTCCGGCCCGATGGGCCGACGACTTGCGAGAGGTCGCTGGTGGAGGCTGGATGAGGAAAGCGGAGGACCGGGATATCTGGCGCAAAATGGGGGAGACCTATGTCCAGCAGTGGACTGCGATAGGTTGAATAGGAATAATATATATTAAATAGAGTACATATAACTTTCAAATCTTCAAATATAAATATTACTCGTATACTAATAGCTTCAAAATCATACATAAAAACCAAATTTATAATCCTTATATATTCTATAGACATACCGCATTTATCTAATGAACTAAACGATAGAAATACCAATTATTAGTAATTTATTTTTATGTTAGCGTATTTTACTCAATAAGGCCTGATCATACTGTGTACTAGACGAATAAATTTAAAAGATCCACTATTTGATTCTAAGATCGAGATGAAACAAAATGAAAAGTAAAAATTATAATAGTTAAGTATCTAGCGACGGTGGCTCAGTGGTGTGGACTGTGGCCTTCCTACCGGGAGGGCTGAGGTTCAAATCCGACACGTACCAATGTATTTTCGAATTTTCGAAAATATATGTACGTTATCCGACGCTCTTACGGGTGAAGAGACATCGTGAGAAACCTTCATGCACGCCTGCGAAGAGATTCGAAGTTGTGTGTGAAGTCGTCCAATCCGCACGGCCGCTGTGGACGACTAAGGCTAATCACCTACGGGTAGGCTCGTGCCCCTCGGTGGGACGTTTAATGAGCTGAATGATGATGAAGATATCTAAAAAATTTTTACATTGAACATTACCATGCTTGTATTATCAAATCCAATAATGCCTATATTATATATTTATTTATTTTAACGACTAAAGATTTTTACTTAAATTTATATAAATGTACAAAAAAATAATAGTAATTTTTAACGTTAATTATCTCATTTGTGAATTTTGAATTATTTCTCCTATATAGTACCCTCTATACCTTTTAATTACACCACATAGTATATTTGTAGGCTTTTACACTTAAATATTATTTAATTATTGAAGGTTCTATTTAAAATTATACTAGGCCGTGATAATATTGAAGAATGTCGAATCAACTTAGTTTCTCAACGGCTAGACAATACTTAAGTATAATTCCTATACCGTGTAGAACTGGGCACTAAAACACGTAAATGTGGCGGTAACCTTTTCAAGCATAGTTCTGTTCTAGCACAAAATAAATAGATATTGATACAAATAGTATATTGTTTGTAAATACATATTGGACCTACTCCGCGGCGATGGACTGAGGACTTGTGTAAGGTCGTTATTGTTTTTTTTAATTTATTTCATAGACAAACAAACGGAAGATTGACCAGTGGCATCCACTATTTAATAAAAGAGGAATGCATACCATATGTTTTCTGACAATCACTTCACTAATTGTCCACAAAACTATATATATATATATGTTATATATAATATATATATATATATATATAGAGGCTCTTGAACCTTGATGATATTAAATAATATTTGTTTTGGTTAAATACATATTTAATGTAAGTTTGTGGTTACCTCAATATGACTTTTGTAATTTGATTACTCATATGTGGAGATTTGTAATAAGTATCCTTATCATATTGTTATACTTTATTATAGTGTCTTTCCAAACTGTAAATCTTCCAAAAAATAAATAGCTTCAAAGCGGTAAGCTGTTTATATTGCTATAGGCAGACATTTGACCGCCATCTCACCTAGTAAGCGATGATGCGGCCGAGGATGGATCATGCTGCCTAGAAACAGCCTATTCACTCTTGCCTGGAAAACGGCCAGGTTGTAATGATCGGGGAACACATAAGGAGGCAACGAGTAAGCGATCTGCTTTTAGCAACATTATTCATCATCATCATCATTACAGCTTAATACGATTACTGAAATGTTTCTTGGTTTTTATGTTTACTGCTGAAAAAAGGCCTTCCCGAATGATTTCCACGCGGACCGATCCCTAGTTGTTGACACCACCACCTGAACCAGGTCTATATGTTTTTTTATATCCACTGGAATACACACAGCGCCATCTAGTCCCAAGTTAAGCGAGAAGCCAGTATTATGGGTACTAAACAACGGATAAACATACTTATATATTTTTTTTTTTTTGTAAAAAAACATATTATACATAGAAAACGCCCAGACCATTACAAACAGACATGTTCATGCACACAAATGTTTGTACTGCCCGGGGATCGAACCCGGAACCCTTGGTATTGCAGCCGACGTCTCAACCGCAACACCAAACGGGTCGTATTACGTCCCACTGCGGGGCACAGGCCTTCCTGCAAAGCATGGCGGGAAGTATAACGTATACGTACTTAATATTTAATTATGTACGTAGCTCATTGGGCAGTACAAGGCGATCTACATTCGTCGAATTGAATGCGATTGATATTTAGTGCGTGACACACGGTTGTGGCGGATGGATAGCCAATTAATTGAATTATCTTCTTGTGAATTCAGGGTGGTTACCGCCATCTCTTAAAACAGTGTTACAATAATATTACTTCGTCTTTTCTGGTACAAAAATGCTGACGTATCATTATAACAATACTGTTTTAAGGGATTGTGGTTACCCCCCTGTTCTAAGTATTTAAAAATATTATGTAAACATCCTCACGACACACTGGAGTGCGTTGGAGCAGCTGGACATACCTTTGTCCAGAGGCCTGATTCTCTTTTAAATATTAAAAATCTATTGTGTACGGTGCGTTGAGGTGTCATTGGCGGCCTAAAGGTTAAAGAACCTGTTTATAAATAATATAAAAATACAACATGGATATGGTGAAGGAAAACATCGTGAAAAAACCTGCGCACGCCTGTGAAGAGATTCAAAGTTTGTGCGTGATGTCGGTCAAATCGCCTATACAACCGCGAACGGGTAGGCTCGTGCCCCCTCGGTGGGGACGTATAATGAGCTGACGAAGAAGATAAAAATATAAATTTCTATGAAATTATTTTGATGGTATAAGGACAAAAGAATGAGGATATTAAATTTGAGAACAAGTTAACGGAACTAGAAGTCCGTATGTTCGCTAACGTAAGAAAGCCTACGCCCCTCCCCAAGGTAGTCTAGGTTTCAAGCTCGCCAATCATGCCTGACATAATTAGCTCTTATTACCGCCCACTAAAGGTCACAATCGTTTGACGACCAGTACTTAAAGAACAAGGACATACAGAAGCTTCAAACGGCGTTTTGTGTGGACTTTTGTACCTATCATAACGACGACCCATTTGTGTAATGCTTGAGACGACGGTTACTACACCTAGGGTTCCGGGTTCGGTCCCCAGGTAGTACAAACATTTGTGTGCATGAACATGTCTGTTTGTATTGGTCTGGATGATTTATATACACCCTATACGAGCCTACTTGTAAAGGGTGTATAGGCCTTAGCCGTCCACGCGGGCCTAGTGCGGATTGGCCGACTTTACGCATAACCTTTGAATCTCTTCGCAGGCGTGCGCAGGTTTCCTCACGATGTTTTCCTTCACCGTAAGAGCGTCCGATAAACGTACACATAATTTTAAAAATTCTAATATACATTGTTACGTGGCGGGATTTGATCCTGCACCCTCCAGTTCGGAGGGCAACATTCCACACCAATAAGCCACTGATGATAGGCTATAACTCGTTATATTATTAAGTAATTATTTCGATGACTTATCCTAATACTCGTATGTCGTTACAACAGTAATGTTATTTTTAGTCTGAAGTTATGTGTCCAGTCTGTATTAAATATTCTTTGACGAAGGGCTGAACCAGTTATGAAGCATTTAGATCACTTTTGTTTTCTTTGTTCAAAGGCGTAATTGTGTTTACTAACCGGACAGGTGGTATGGGTTCCGGGTTCGAGAGTGTGTTATGTTTTTCTGGCATGCCATTTTAAGAAGGAATTTACAGTGAGATATAATTCAAGGAAATAACTATGTGGCTATATTTATTGACCAGCGATCTGCTCCTGCTTAGAACTTGTATCAGTAGTTTTAATAAGGATTTCAAATTCGTTTGAAAATATAATATGTATAGCAAATGTTATCCGAAATAGTGTAGCTTTTCCAACGGTGAAAGATTTGTCTAGTTCAATAGTTTCGAAGCCTAATAATGAAAATAAACCGTATTTGAATTTCGTTATTTATTTGATGACCAAGGCAACGCTATATAGTTTTAGGAGATACACATATATAATAATACTTGGAGCTATTGTCCTTTTTTAAATGATCAAATTTTTGTGAATTGTAATGCTTCATGTATTTTAATATGATTGAAAGGTTAACAATGCTTATATGCGGACATATGGGAGCTCAATGGTACAGGGCTAGGGCGTTTGTTGTACTATTTATTTATGGAAGATTAACAGTTTCAAAATACACTATATTTAAGTATAGCAATAATTAAGGATAAGAGTCCAATACTAATTACAAATCTCCACATATGAGTAATCAGTTAACAAAAGCCATATTGAAGTAAACACAACTTTACATAAAATATGTATTCAACCGAATTTTAATATCATCAAGGCTCAAAAGCCTCAAAGTACGATTTAATCATTTGTCTTTTTATCGAGAGAATGCTGATGAAAAAGAAATCGCAAATCAAAAATGTGACCGGAAGAATTCGATTCCCACTTTGCTTCAGAAGGTTATTTTGAGATCTCCATTGTCAGTTTTTGCATTTCTGACCGAGTCTAAGGCCTAATACCTCAACAGCCATTCTGACATAGAAGGCCCTATGCCCTGCAGTAGGGCCTGTGTTGATTGATTAAGTGCGCAATCAAATGCTCTAACAAAATACTTGAGATTTTTCGGCGTTAAAGTAATAATATGTATACTTCCATTCTTATCGATTCTTAAAGACTGGTTAAAAGGTTAGCTCGATGTCATTCTGATTTCAGATGCAAATGTTGAAATGTGAAATCGCATACCATATCAGTTATTATTGTTATTAAGCTCCTTTTAAATAAAATTCATATCTTAACATTGCTTAAGGAGTCAACTGCTGAACATAGTCCTTCCCCAATAATTTAACTCATTGAACGCCGGTAATCCAGACACAATAGAAAATCTAATGGTTGGTTGAGAAGTCGCCTATTAAACCCAGGTTCTGGGTTCTATACCCAGAAAATTCAGCTAGATATAGCAATTGAGTAACAGCACAGTATTTTTTTAGGTGTTAAAATATGAACAGTATGACCAGTTCAATCACATGATGGTAATTGAACAGAATTACTAGTTCACTCACAAGATGATAAGCGAGCAGAATGTCTGGTTCATTCACCTGATGGTAAGTGAACAGAATGTCTAGTTCACTCACATGATGGTTAGTAAACAGTATTACTAGTTCACTCACAAGATGATAAGCGAGCAGAATGTCTGGTTCATTCACCTGATGGTAAGTGAGCAAAATGACTAGTTCATTCATCTGATGGACATTGAACAGAATTACCAATTCATTTAACCCATTTGGTGTAACGAAAAGTTGCCTATTACACCAAGGGGTATCTATACCAAGATATTTCAGCTAGCCATGTGCTCAGTTCGTGAAACTTAGAACTGCATACACTCGTAATTCACGAAACTATATCTGGCAATATGATTGACAACTGCCTAGACGATTTATTATGAGTTTGCCACCTTTCCTTTCGGGATTATTGGTTTAATATAAGTAAGCGACTGTCTGCTTTAGGCTGAGCCATCAGCGCTTGTAACTTGCCCGGTGTCCGTCGCGAAAAAAGACAGGCTTATGCTTGATTGCTATATCATTTTGTTAAGGCAAAAAGAAATAAGGGATATAAGAGGTTAGGTGTAAAGAAAATTATAGCGGTGTTGTAAAACGTGTTTTTATTTACACTTTGGCATTGGCAGGATGGCATGACATTATTTGTTTGTAAACATACATTTACAAGAGAGTTACGTATTGAGACCTTTGTTTTTAACTATGTTTGAGCAAGTTTCCGTTATTTGTTGAGGTTGATGCGTCTTGTTGGCGGCACTGTTACAGTGTTGCCAACGTACGCCGCCCGTCGAGAACATCGCCAACGAGTAGGGTTACCAGCCGGCAAGGCTCCCGGACGTGCACCGTCATCAATAACGTTTCCTTATAACAAATCACCGTTATTTGTCGATCGTTATAAATAACGGAAGATAAGTAACGGGAATAGGTTGTTTCAACGATTATTGATAACGGTTATCGTTGTCCGTTTACCAAGCGCGGTAGCCTAGGGCGTTGATGCCGAGGCCGTGGGCACCGATGGCGCTGAGTCCAAGACCGTAGGGGGCGGCGGCGACGTAGGGGGAGGCGGCTACGTAGGGCGCGGCGATTGGGTGACCAGCGACGGCTAGAGAAATAATACATCGTTAATAACAGTCTGAAATAATATGCTATGGCCCTATCGAGTCAAAGTCAAAATCCAATTATTCAAATTTGGCTTACAAAAAGCAAGAATTTCAGTGTTGCCAGATACCTAATGGTCGTAGACTCCTGCGAATTTGACCCAATATATTTGACTGTTAAGATATTCAATGGTAGAGGTGTTAAGGATATAAAGGCCCGCATTGTTAGACATTTTATTTAATGAAAGAACCATCCTTCGGTGTTTCGGACACCGTAAATTTTACATTCGATCACAAAGCATATGTCCGATTTTATCCGGACACCTGGTAACAACACAGTGTCAGTATTACTGTCACACGTCTATCATGAGGTTTATTAAAGAGCCTACATTTTTGATTCAGTATTTTTCACTGCTAGTTTCATCTTTCAGCCCAAAACAAACCGGATGCCCAAATCCCCCCTTCCCTCCCAGTTTTGCCCTTACCCTCGCTTATTATAAAGGTCGCAACGTTTGTGTTTACAATTTTTTGATACATTTTTTCACTGCCAGTCGCATCTTTCAGCCAAGAACCCGCCCTAACCCTCTCTAATTATAAAAGTTGACTACGTTTCTCCTTTGAAGTTGCGATAACCCATTCGAGATGGTATCGTTTAACATCAGATCAACTGTCTGCTCGTTTGACATATAAAATATGATGTGATGATGAATTGATTTCATTTTTTATGTGCTATTGTAATATCTGTGTGTCTCCTTTCGATTTGTATTTTATGTAAAGTGGCATGTATTCCCTTTGTTTTCGATGTAGTGTTTCTGATACAAATAAATGATTTATTTATCTAAATAAAACGAAACGTACCAGCGAGCTGACCAGCGCGGGCGGCGGCGATGCCGCTGACGGCGGCGGCCTGGGACTGGGCGGCGGCGACCAGGTTCTGGGAAGCTGCTACTCCGTTCCAGTAGGCGTTCTCGTTGATGTCACGGCTGGCTTCGGCCACCTGGTGAAAGTCACGTTAGTCTTCGGTATGTTACGAGAGACTACTAACTACTACATCGCAGAACCGCTGACCGTTGGAGCGGACGAGTTTTGGAGTGGACACCGCGTCTTGGCAAGCGTAGCGTAGTACACCATCCGGCGAATAGACGACGACTTGCGAAAGGTCGCTGGTGGATGATGGATGAGAGAACGGAGAACCGGGATATCTGGCACAAATTGGAGAAGATTTATGTCCAGCAGTGGACTGCGATAGGTTGAGAGATTTTGACCCTAAGTCAAGAATGTGTTGGTCGTTTCTTCTTTGACAAGCGGTTTTGCTGTTGTAATGAACAGCAGTCTGGGATTGTCTATCGACGAGGGTGTCGAGGTTTAGGATGGAGTAGTCCGAAATAGTTGGTCTTTAATTTACAGCCATAATAGCTCCAATTTCGAGACTCCGAAGGACTCAGCGTAATACTGAACAGAGGCCTCAGTAGCTCGGGCTCGTTTTCAGTTTTTGAAGGAACAGATCTAAATGGTTTTTTGGAGATTACAGCCCCTAATTCAAGAGCTATTGGGTGGATACTTACCTGACGTGCGGATTCAGCGTTGCTATGAACAGTGGCTTTAACAGCTTGGGCTAGTCCACCAGTTTGTAAAGGAACATTGCTAAATATGTTTTCGGCGATTATAGCCCCTAATTTAATAGTCATTAGGTTGATTCTTACCTGGCGGGCAGCTTCAGCGCTGTACTGAACCGCGGCTTCAGCAGCCCTGGCTTGACCTTCGACGGCAGCGCGCGCATGGTCCTGCGCCGCGACGCTAGCGTCGATGGCGGCCGCTTGCGCGTCGCCGGCGTTTATGCCGTACGCGTACGGGGCGATGATGGCGCTAGCCGAGGCATAGCCGAGGAGGGCGACGAAAGCGAACTATTGGTGGAGGAAAATGACATCAGTACTGTTTATAACATAATAGCTGTTAAAGTAAACAATAATACTATCCTAACAGTGGAGGTAAATAGGGATACCATTGAAGTTTAGTCGCGAACACTGTAAATCTCTTCGACCTATTGCAGTGCAGTGCTAGTGGATGCTCTATTTTGCTCAGTCAAGTAACTGCGCGTGGTCAATTCTTTTGTGATCAGTGGCATTTGTGGACTCTTCATTTTACCCAGTCATCTAACTGTAGCCAATTCTTTGTGATCATGATCGTAAGTGTGTTAAAACCGCCATATTAGCAGCCACGACCGACGGCCAGTAATGATATTTATTATACAGTTGTACAAATGAACTGGTATATTCTATTTACAAAATAGAAAAATAATTATGATTCTCCTAATACTTATGTCAAATAGAATATACGTTACAGAATTCTAAATTTGGCTCGATACTATTATTGTACATATTAAAACTTTGTTAAACGCCAAGGTTTATTAATTTTTATTTATCAGCTTAATATGCTCACTCGATAATAATGTATGCGCATTTAACAAGATTATTATGTCAAAAACACTTGATAATAATCTTGGTATAAATTCAAATTACATATAATAGGTGTCCCCATAGTTGAATTACACCAATCACGGCGCAATAGAATAGGGTGTGGTACATTACCATTTCTAGTCTAGAATAATGTTAATTAATGTGGCTTATCTTGTTAAACTCGCTCTCGAGCTTTATATTGAAATAACTTATTTATTTGGTGCATTTAATGTAGTAAAGGAAGGAACACTTCAAATTGCTTCTTAAAGTTTTTTAAACTATAATCGAATTATATTTTAAAAAACGTTTTTCTTTAGCTTTGTGTAAGATTTATTGTTAGGACTTTATGTATAATAGTTGTGTGTAAGATTAAGCTGTAAGGCTTTAGATTTTGAATTAAATAGTGAGATTATACGTTTGGGTTATCCGCATACAATAACTGACGTTAACCACTTATTGTATCGTTGGGATAGTTAGCTAATTTCATAAATGCAATATTTTTTATTTATTTAGCAAAGTATTTATGCCATAGAAGTGGTAGGAAATCGTGTGAATTAATTGAGCTGTTTAAAACCCTTTATCTTTGGGTCCCATGATATTACCCTGGCGAACCCCTTTCAAAATTACATAAGTAAGATAATTTTGTTTTTTTAGCTCGAATTTAGAACACTGTGACAACAATTTAGTGTGAACGTAGTAATATGTTTAACATTGTTTTTTTTTAGCATAAGTTAGCAAAATACCGTGCCCACTGACCGAAAAATGCATTTTAAACTTAGTTAACTTATCAATTAAGTGTATTTTTCGTTGCCTAATGATACGGCGCGTTCCGGATGGATTGTAAGGATAAATGTTTGCAACAACAGTATCTAGGCCTGCAGTTTCACTCTACGACAGCGCGTTTTGTAATGGTGCATTGATAAATTTAAGGTATTTCTGGAGCTTTCCAGAATGTTCGAAATGTCATGACGTTATTACATGCAAAGTGTTTCTAAGAACTACATTTTTTTGTTGTGTGCGTAAACAACTTCTTAATAACCTTTATATTGATATATCAAATCAAAAGTTAAGATCATTAAAAAATATGTATTTTTTTTTTGTATTTAACAGGTTGATTTTTTTAAAAATATGTTTTGAAAGGAATCGAAGGTCAGCTGTACCAGACAAGCTATTTTTGAAATATTTGTGGTAACATAATATTTAGGCCTTATTTGACACTGTATATCAAGTTATGCGGTCTGATATTAAAATATTATATTCACACTTAACTGATAGATTATTTGTTTTAAATTGAAATGCTAAATTAACGGTTGTGCGTTATTGGGCTAAATTTTACATTGCACATTGCTTCCCTTGGAATTTTAATTGAACTAGTTTATTTAGCAATTGGAATAATTCTTTTACAAAATTAATTCCCTGCGAGTATATTTCGCATTTTGATATCATAAATACCGTTTAATCTTCCGATAAATCTAACAAGACTTAATTAGTTGATTTCTTAAATAGTCCGTAATAAGTTTCCTTTATTACTATGTATAAATATGCACATACGCTTAGTGAATAATTCGGTTGCATTGTATCCTTCATCAAAACAGCTAAACCATTTAATGGCGGATTTGTTTTTTTTTTATTGACCAATCATAGCGGTGGCTTGTTATGAATTTGAATCAAAACTTTTTTGAGATCTATGGATACAAACGGGAATAGTCATTCCAATATTTTCATCTTTTTTTTTAAAGTTTTAATTATTCTTTGATTTAAGTTTTTTTTAAGGCCAAGAAAATTAATTCTTTGATATATAAGCAGCTTTACAGTTGTAAATGTAGATGTTGCTACAGTTATAATAATGGAAGTTATTAAAATACTAGAAAATATAAGAGTATAATTATAAATAATAATATCCCTTATGGTTAAGTGTGTCAATGTGTACGTGACATTTGTTGGACGAAAAAGTTGTTCAATATTTAATTATCAGTTACTGGTTTTGATTTACCCGGATGTCCTTATTGTTTAACATTATATGTACTTATGCAACCTTTGTTAAACTTTTTGTGAATTGAGTACGTATTTGTATATATATTGATTGATTCAATGACATAGCACTTTATATGGCATATGCGTTTTTATTAACTATCGTCGGAATTTAGTATGTGTAATTATTTTCTGTGTAGTACCTTAAATGTTTTTAAAAGATCATAGTGTGAGACTCAGCACATGCTGAGTTGGATATCTTTTC
>PQWD01008068.1:47666-70596 GCA_019425675.1 Leucinodes orbonalis
TTACTTATTTTTTTTAATCTATACTTAGTAACGCCCATGAAAAATTTAAATCGAACGGTTATGAGCCCGTTCCTTACAATGTATAAGCAATCTTATTACCTAATTTCATTATTGAAATACATCACTTACAATACGTCTCGACAAACTAGTATTTACAATCTATAAACAATAATGTTTTTTTTTTTTTCAAAAATGGCACACTTGACTTTCGCTTTATGAAATAACTCATTTATTTTTAAAAATCGATCGAATATGACGCACGTATCGATAAACGAACATGAGTACCGATGTATATCGCAACTTTTCTTTAATTACACGACTTAAATTGTGAGGCTCGCGTATCAGCGCCATCTGCAGCCGTCCGCTAGTAATTTTCAAGATAGCGTACATCGATTGGCGTTTAAATGTGAATTTATTAAAAATAAACAGCACTTCGGTCGCGTCTGTGCGCTTTCTCGCATTCATGAAATCGATGTAAAAAAATATTATGTCGCGTTGATAACGGCACAGTACAAGTTTATGCGATTTATTCATGAATTCAATTGATTTCTTTTGGTTTATCGTCGCGATCTGTTATTGTCGACGGTGGCCGGACCTAACTCGTAAGTTACAAGGGTGTCGGGTAATAAAGCGTGGTAAAAAACGATTTGTGCTTCATGAAAATTGTAACAGAGTATGAGCATCATATTAGATGTGCGCTCGATCCATCAAAGGCTCGTTAACACGTTAACATGCCGGGCGCGCGACGGCATTTTTTTTCCTTTCTCAAACCAGTCCGGGCTAGTGTTGGGCGCCCGTTTTTGTAACGGAGTCGATCGATTGTCGGTAGTAATTGGTATGGGAGTAGCCGATGTTTAACATGATGTTTGACGGCGAACCGAGTTAATTATTTTCGTGTCGTAGGCGTACTGCGACTGTGGAGATGGTATCGCCCATCTAGATAGCGACGCAATACAAAAAGGGAATGGATCATTCCACGATTGTTTGATTGTTACAATGCGCTGTTAGTTTAAATTTAATTCACTTCGATCATGATCCCGTTACCGAATAGGTTATAAAACCTTTTTTCAATGCCAATGAAAGAGGAAGCGAACGTTGAATGCAAATAAACATCGGTTGGAATCAAGATCATTCTCGCTGTCCGATGTTGCAAGTATAATAAATCGTGCCTTTATTTTTCTCAGTTGAAAAATAAAGTATCTACGATCTTCCGCGGAAGAGCTTTATCGCGGCATCGGTTTCGCGGAATGTCGCGGGTTCCGCAAATCAACATTACGCATTCAAAAATCGAACGGCGGACGAATCAAAGGGCTAGTGTCGCTATCGCTGCGTTCGCAATCGACATATTAATATTCGATCTAGAGCCGTCCCGATGTTCTCGATTCGTATAATTAAAATCGAGATCGATCCGATTGGCCAGCGGATTCCGTCACGTTATTCATCATAAGTACCGCCTACTTTTGACGCCTCCAGGCCTGCGTGTACGCAACTTTTAAGCTGTTTATTTATTAGCGATGTTATCAATAATCGCGCCATCGTTAATTTCGTGCCGTATCCGCCATTTTGACGAGACCATTACGGCAATTAAAAGGTCGTAAGTGTATACAAATTATATTTTGGTCGCGTCCATGGCATTATTGATTGTTCCAAAGTGGCACATGGAAGTTGCAGAGTGGGTGACGACTGTTCTATCTCTTAATCCTCTCTTAAACTTAGTGAAATTACCGGGTATATGAGACCTAACATCTGTTGTCTCGGGTGACGGGCGCAGTGCGGCATTGATGGAGGATAATAACTGTCTATTAGTTGTTGGTCTCCTTTAATGCCGCTCTGTCATGGTCTGGCGTATCACTTACCATCAGGTGAGCGTCCAGACCATCCTGTACACTTATAACATAAAAAAAAACATCACAACCCACTATTGGACATAGGTCTCTATTTTGCGACGCGCCAGACATATCAGTCACTTTCTTTATTCAGCCTCTAATAAGGACCTTTCGCAAGCTGTTGGTTCATCGGGCTGGTGGACGACCTTCGGTAAGGCTGGCAAGAGGATGTTCCTACTCTAGAATCTAGAACTCATCTGCTTCAAAGGCCATTTGAAGATCCTGCTCAGCAATGCTGATCCAGTGGTTATGACAGTAACTGAGTTTCTCACTAATAGCAAGCACAACTAACTAGGTTGATTTCTATATATTCCTTCTAAACAAGACATTATATAATCTACTATGTTAAGGAGAAAATAAACAGAGTCCACACTTTAATTGCGTCCTTCGCAATTAATCAATGTGTCACACACGGGCCGAGGGGGTATTATGAAATCGCATGTGTTTTTACGTACTCCAGTGGGGGCAGAGTCGTGCGCCATGCACCGTATCGTCTCGTTTTGCATAGATTTAAAAAGTCGATACGTATGCAAATATCGCGCTGCCGTTTGCTTGTGCTGAGTTACGAGGTGGCCGGTAATAGAGCCTATCAGAATTAGACCCTTTTTTGGCCACGGCTGCTGGGAACTAATCATTTATTTATATCATAACCATAATCTTACATCAATTGAATTATAAAGATGCAATGCTATATGAATCCGCCGGCGCACCAAATTCTTGGGTAGAAAAGAGCGCTTTTTATAATATTGTATAGATAGTAGACTTACAATATATATTAAATATATTTTCTTTCTTCCTTACGTAATACCTATTCATAGTAAAGAGGCTTGGCCTCCCGCACAGCATATCTATAGGTTGATTTTGCCATAACCTACAAGTGCCCAATGAATACTGTTGAGTGTTACTATCCTAATGCAGTAGCGGGAACTGTCTTCAGCATCACTGTCGAAGCACCTAATTTTTATAACATTATATCTAAAATTGGTACGGTTTTCGGGTTTTTGATTCCAGAACTAGTAAAGAAAAAATAAGCACTCAATTTTGATACTTTCCTGCTTTCCCCCCTTCAATCTTCACGATACATCAAAAAAATATGTCACAAAGTACTAGGGCGGCATATTCGTGTGGAGTAATTAGACGTGTAGCAAATGTAACCACTCCTCCGGGTTAGGGTTGCCACTATTGTTAAATAATGACACATATATATTTCATCATCATCAGCTCATTATAAGTCCCCACCGAGGGGCACGAGCCTACCCGTAAAGGGTGTATAAGCCTTAGTGGTCACACGAGAGCGAACGAGCGAGTACAGATTGACCGACTTCACGCACAACCTGAACCTAAAATAGGATTTGTTAAAGTAAGGGTTGGCCTAACTTAAGCCGTGTAGATTCAGAAGCGTGAGATCTAATATAATTTTCATAGCACGAACTTTATACGGTTTTATATGACATGTTTTTTATTTTTTTTATTTTTATGGTACACAAACAGGATACAGTCTTTACAAAAAACACATTAAAAGAAAACAGTTCACTGGTCAGGACTTTAGCCCAGAGACGGTGTACACAGCGTGATTACGGGACTTTTAAAAATAGTAAGCTAGAAAATACTAAAAACCTGAGTACTAACAAACTTAAATTAATAACTTTTGTCGGGATTGTAATTTAGAAATGCAGTATGCCAACCCTGACTAATCGTAGTACGTATGACGTAATAATTTAAAGTTAGCAAGTGTTCTGGGACAGTTTTTCAGGCGATCATTATTGTATACGTGACAGTGGGTCATTAAACACAATCGTGGAGTGCAGGCCTATGTAGGGACGTCACCACTAAGGGCTGTTTAGTATTGCCTTATCGTTTAATACTAGGTTATCTAGCCATCCTGCGAAATAACCTAACCTAATAACCTATCATCCTTTCGCATCTAGCTTTCAACGACCAGGGAGAATCCAAGGATTAAAATACATTTAGGCATACGATAACCACTTATGGCTTTAATACATAAAAATGTACAAATTTGACCACTAAAGTAGAGCAAAAACTTAAAAAACGTTTAAAGGCTGTAACTCGTTTGATAGTTTAAGCAACGTTATCTGATAGCCAGTCAGAAATGGGAGAGTGCATATTATACGAGTAAGTAAGTTTTGTAAGTGTTAAAGCAAAAATGTATTTAATTAAGACCCGAAAAAGGCACTTGTCAACGGCAAAAAAACTACCGCCGTACCTTCACATTAAAATGAGAAGAATCTGTGAAGAAACTAAAGAAGAGCCTGTTTCAATCTGTACAATTATACATTTTATTTTTATGTAGGCACCTAAAACCTTCTGAAATAAAACAATTTAGTTGTATGTATTAGAGAAATGATTAGGCCACATATGCAATTCAATAGAATTTGTAGACCATTAACCTAAATACAAAGAAATATCCATTGTTAGATTTAGGTTAATACACGAAACAGTTTTAATTTCCACCGTTCTTATCTAAGGACGATCGTATACATGTGTAATTTGCTTTTTTTCATTTATCGCGAGTGTAAACTACTGCTTGCTTTTTCTATACGCACTCATGTAGCGGAGCCGCGATGTGGGTTATTTGGATGCGGCACTTCGTTTTCTGAAGACGGCAATAAGTCCGGATGTATATTAAATCACATGTTCTCAATTAAATTGTATTAAAGTCCACATTTAATAATACAAATGTAAATAGTGTTTACAAACGTTAAAAGATCAATAAAGTAAATGTCATGCATTATTATTTATTTAAATAAAAGCTAGATTGTTTTAAATGCGGATTACCACAACACTGTTATAAGCACTAAAATACGTTTATGAATAAACGTTACATTGTAGGTATTTCGCTATCTATATTCACTATAATTTGTATTTATTTGCCATCAAACAATAAACGTAGTTCTTAAGGAAAATTTTAATTTACTTAGTCTATTCGGTGTTTTGCTACCCACATCTGCGTACAATATTGACTAATCACGTGTACTATACCGTAAAAGAACATCGAACCAATACTATTTTTTTTTCTATTTATTATTTAATTTAATCATTATATACCATTACAATTGTAACTAAGTTCTATAAATTAGTTATAATTTACAGAAGCACCAGTAAAACAATTCTCATATGCTCCGAAAAATTTCAATACGTTTCCAAAATTCAAGTCAGGTAAAGACCGAACAAAAATCTACCGCATCCAAACCGTTCGCGGTTTACCAACTACATGTGGCAACACCTCATGAATATTAACTTACATTTTACATCAATCATACTCCAGAGGTCGAGATCCAGCGATTGCAGCACTCGTTTGTAGGCAAGGGTTGCGACCCTAATGAACTGATTAATGAATATCCAGTAAACGCCTCTTTAGCAACCTCACTTGGGTGCTTAAACGGCTTTTGGCCTGCTTAAAAGAGACAAAGGAAGGAACGCTGATCTCTGAGTGTTCATGGATTAGGTTCTCTTGAGAATAGATAATTTGTTTCTTGCTTTGAATTTTGTTTTGGCTTGACGACTTGTCATCTCAAATAAATTTTGAATCAATCTCCTTTTCCTTAAGGAAGAGTCCTTTTACGCTGCTTTTCAATAAAGCCTGGCCCTTTTTTTTTAAACATTCCTTTTCATACAAAATCTTCGGATGACCCACGAGCAAATGTTGTATGCTATCAAATAGTCCTTTTCTGCCCTTCCACCTCAACTTTCCATTTCAAAATGATATTTAAAAAGGAAAATGAGGAAAATGAGAATGAGTAGTGAATCTAAGCATGCCACTTCTTCCAATGCACCGCAAATTCGTGACTTTTCTTTTTGTCAGTCTAATTGAGGCGCTCAAAACTTGACGCCATCTTCATTTATCATTAACACATCTCCGTGTCCACGGAAGACCAGCGTCGGGACTTCGTGTGGTTGTTCTGACATTGAAATAGTTTTTCCTTTATTATGTTTAAATGAATTTGTTGTAATTGTTACTAAAATAATTTACTTTACTTTACATCAGCACAATAAATAATATATACCGAAACTTCAGTACAATATTTACAGGTACAGTGACGTCACTAGGCATTGTGACCCGACGCATTATCACAGTGAACGCCACTACGTCAGTGTTATCGCGCGGCGAAGACATCAAGATTTATACATCATGGTGGAACCGCGGGGAAATGTTTATCTACGTCGGTCACCAACGTTTTTGCACGTGGCCCACACGGCACGAGCGTCATGTTTTGTCGCAGTGTAATAGTAAATGAACTTATCGAATGCTCGGATTTGTATCCGAGCATTCGATAAGTTCATTTTTTTGTATTGTGGTCGCTATTTGGTAAAAGCCTGATTAAGGGTTAAACTATCATCATCATCAGCTCATTACACGTCCACACCGAGGGGCACGAGCCTACCCGTACGCGGGTGATTAGGCCTTAGTCGTCCACGCCGGCACAGTGCATGTTGGGCGAATTCACGCACAACCTTTGAATCTCTTCGCAGGCGTGCATGAAGGTTTCCTCACGATGTTTAAGGGTAAACTATGTTTAAGAGGAATTCTCACAGCTCTTTAGATAGCGCTTAGGAATGGCTGTAGCCTAAAAAAGTAATAGAAAATCCGGATATTTGTTAGCTAAAATACTGCTAACGTAGATAATCAGTTCTCACAAGCGGCGGCCGGTAGCCGATACCCCGATAGGTTCTGTCGCAGGGCGCAGCGCATCGCGCGATATGTTAATGCGCGATCGTGACGCACGACGTCCGCGGACATCTATCTAACCTGCCAGTGTTCACATTTGACCAGACAAAGTACGCCTCTATGGTGGAAAAACTTCTTTTTGGCCTCGCATAGTAGTAGACAAGTGACAATATTTTTTTTTTTTGACAGAATTGGCGGCAAAGCAAGAAAAAAAAGATTGTCATTTAATGACAATCTTTTTTTTCTTGCTCTTGGCATTCAATTGCGGACTTAATAAGTGTCAAATCTTTTTTCTTTCTCTAAATGGGAATGTAAGTTTCGAGAAGAAAACTCTTTTGCCGTAGTTCTTTCTTACAACAGAATTACAGTCTGTAAGTATAATTGACTATATAATCTAATACATATCATTTATTTATCTTGAGCATAAACAAGTATTTACAAGCAACGTCGCCAAAAGTAGAGAAAATGTTACCAGAATTGACTAACAATATGTTTGATATTCTCATCAAAGATCATCGGGAAAAGTAATAAATATGTTAAACATCATTAAAACCCAACACATTGTACAAAGTAGATACGCAAGTTTACGACACTCGTAATTAGATTGCATCTTTATCACAAAATTAACATGCACTTAAAAGATAATGTTCACATACATATTAAGTAGTCAAATATATATTGCGTTTGATAAGGGAAACTCGATCATTACCACATATAAAAATTCCGTTCTACCAACGGTCATCATTCAAATACGAATCAACTCATCAGCGTTTCAGATTTCGCTCCTATTAAACACCTTTATGATGTTGTCACGGATAAAACAGACGCGATACACAATATTCAATCTGTTGCAACGTTTATAATATTTACAACCTTAACATCCATGATCAAAGCTCATAATCGAGTGATCCCAACCGTGTTCTAGCTGTACCAGTGTCGAATATAATGATAGATGAACAAAACTCTGTAACAGAACAAACTGAAATAAATCAAGATGTTGACTGTCGATAGTATCGACGTCGTCTTTGTCATTTAACTCTTTATATTCCTGTATTTATTTTCTACCATGGTAGTTTTTTCCTGGTAGTTTTTTATCTGGCAGCACTGCGCTAATGGTGCCCTTAGTGTTGTGACGTTAAGTCGACACTGACTGTCGATTGTCAAAATAGATAACAAAGAGATCATATACGCTCTTGTGTTTAGTGCTACCGGTAATGCCCATACCGTTAAACTTTTTGTGGAGACCATTCCGGTGGTTTACAATCACTTATCGGTACAACATCTACCATGAGTTATGCATTCATAAAAGAGCTGTTTGACTAGCTCTTTATTAGTTGAAAACATCTTCATCTTATAAGATTACAAGCCCGTGATGGACTGAGGGCCGTTTTACCGTAATTCCCACTAACACCACAGATTAACAGAAAAGACGTTCTCCTGCGGAAATATCTTACTTATATACCGTAGGCAACATTGCGGGGCAGCTTGTAATGAATAAAAACAAAGCCAGTAAATATGTGAAAACTCCAACATGAATACACGAATCAGATAACATGTTCTTATATTTAATATGTACAACTTGCACATGTATGTTTCTTTAAACGTATGCACCTTGTTCTAAAATGTAATGCGCATATCTAAAAATGCCGTTTATAACAACCGTCGATATTAAACACAAAACTTTATCATGGCACTTAACATCTATTTGTTCTGGCGATAAAAAATACAAAACTACGGTCCTAAGGCCTCGTCACACGAATGCGCAAAATTTGCATAAGTTTAATGGACTCTACGAAGCTGGTTTTATTTGCAACTGACTTAGTTTTGTGCTCGCAAATAATCGAATTTAAGGTCGCACTCTATTTAGGTCAATGTTGCATCGGTATTATTATTATTAGCTTAGCTAAATTATCGAACTGAATATAGGCATATTCAGTTCGATAATTTAGCTAATAATTCGATAATACCATCCAGCACCTAGACAGTGCTGCTGGATGATATTATCCGTGGGAAAAACTAAATTTGGTTATATCACCTAGAATTACCGCAGCCTCGTGCATAAACCAATTACCTGCGTCAGTTGCCAAAGTCTCGCTCAAATGACAATAGCCTGTCGGTAAAATCCTGGGTTCTCTTAAATGCATAACAAATAGAAGACCAATTCATAAGTAACATTGAATTTGTTAGTAAAGTTTATTAGTATTCTGAAAGAACTTGAAATCGGTCGAGGAAACTGATCACCGCTATTTGAATTCACGGGAAGCTCACATTTTCTCGTTTCGATCAGACATTTTCGATCGATGTTGAACCAAAAACATTTAGACATAATCACGATTACGATCAAAGGGCGCGGGTGCATCAAAAACATGGCGGACAAGCGTCAAACGCGCGCGCACAGTTCTGGAGAAATAACAAAACGGACGCCTTGTCCCCGGTATCAGATGGGTGATCGCGCCCAATTAAAATAGTCGTGCATCGCGCCGTCACAATCGCCGATAATGATCTGTGACTCTGACGCCCGTGACCGATCACATGGCTATTTGATGTACTAACGTTACTCGAATGAGATTCACGTTTATCAAGCGATGACGAGTCGAGATGTTATTGTGAAAAACAGAACTATGATAGTTAACTATTATTGCTAATTGGTCCTAAAAGCGATATCTAAGTTTATCCGGGATACTGATTTAACTTAGTAAGCCCTGGCCGCTTTATTTTGTTGAAGTTGTAAAATCATTTACGAGGTGTAAAGTCCTTCCAGCGTGATCATCATCAGTCAAACAGTGTACTGCTTGAGACGGCCTCCTTTAATCCCACATATTGTGACCATCATCAGCAAATCTTTGGGTCTTAAACATGGATGATGCTGAATATATTATTTTGTTTACTTAAAATAATGTTTCCATCTATAGTAACAAAATTGTCCCCCTTAATTAAATGAAATTAAATGTTTGATCCTAAGCATGTTTTGTTAGTACACTGATTTGAGAATTTTTGTTTTGTTTTATATATTACACTTTAGAATCTGCTGAATATAGGTATAGGTAATGCTCTTTAGAAATACTATTTTATATTTTTTTTTACGATTCGAGTTTCTATCGAGTCGCACTAATGGTAGGGATGTTCAAAATGCCAGCCCACTACACCTTTGGACCAAACTGATTGTCCGATATATTCGCCCGATAGAAAACGAATTCAATCATTGAATGTAAAATATATCTAATTGGTATTTCTGATATCGGTTCACGTCTACACGGTGTTTTGTTTTGAAATAACGCTCAATCTACTTATTAAGAACTATTTAACGAGGATTTAAATTCGGTATTCTCCACCATTCGCAATAAAATACCAAACCTTATTTTCATAAAAGTGTACTTTATTTTACATGTCATTTCATTGATCACTTTTGTTTATTTGCAATATTGTATTTTTAAATACACTGAAACCAATAAATATTAGGTCAATTGATGTTAGTGAGCAATGACGTCACGTTTCAATAATCTCATACAAAATATATGGTAACGTTCCTTTTTGACAGTTCATAAAAAGTGCGTCAACGATTAGTGGTGTCAAATACCAAATTGTTGCATTTCTAAATTCAAATTGTACACAATTAAATGATATCAATTTATTTTTTCATTACTTTTTTTGATAATCATAGCATAGGTATAAGTCAGCGTACTGCGACAAAGTAAAGATAGTGAACCAACGAACTGACATATTAACCTTATAAGTTCTTCATGTTTTTCACACGTAATACGATGGAACTTCATTACGCTTTCGTTCATTTTCATCATTTCGGTTTCAACGCTGATATACCAAAAAAGAACATAATTGTACATTTTATTAAGTTAGTTAATATAAACAAATGTCATTATCCTTGTTAAATTTTAATGAAAATACAAAACCTAAGTTCACCTGGCGCTATCTCTTTGTACTCAAAGAATGTCACCGTTCTATTACGTTTGCAACGTCAGGGTACCTACATGCTCCCGTCTAATTTCTAGCCACCGTAATGCGGGCTAGCTAAACAAAACCACGTATGTTAAATGCATGTTACCTCCCTTGTGCACAGCCACCATTATTTGACATGTTTATAAAGACAAAAGGGCACAGATGAATATCATTTAACGAATCGACGTCGAGTTTCGAGAGCGCAGCATAAACGACGCCCAGTCACGCCATCTATCTGATGTGCACATTCAACCTTTTCGCCAGCCAACAATCACAAGCTTATAACTTATTTAGCGAAAAACAGAAGCTGGAACGACTAACGAACGGCGATAAGCCCGCCAGCGGTATGACGGCAACATTAACCCGCCGATAAAGGAGCATTAGTCTGACCAATCGCGCGTCACCGCCCGATCGTAATGACCAATCGAAACGCGCGGACACTAGGATAGCGTGACCCGAACGCAATCCGATTCGAATGGTATTCGTTACTGAGATGGCGGTCGGCGCGCGCGCACCAATCGTCGCGTCCATCGCGCTGTCGTGCCCATATAATGATCTTCACAGGGGCAGGAGAATGAAGTTGAGCCTCTCATTAATTGGCGTTTTGAGTCGAGATCGTTGCGCGAAAGATAGGTTAATTCCTTGCTCGGTAGAGATCGTTGTCGCTCAAAAAGGAAGGTGAGCGAACGTTTTCTGGAAATCAGATCCAATTACATGAGGGCCCGTTAAGTTTTTGTTCTGTTTGCCCGCGGGCTGACTCACGTTCGCGATATTGATGGACGAGTATTGTTACGACCGGTTCAGGCGACCAAATTTCAGAAATTTACGTTGCGCACGTAAACCAGCTGGGGCGCATTTCTCGCATTTCGTTAAAGCGGCCCCACCCACGCGGCGACATTTACATAGCGCGAGCACGTCTCAATTAGGAGCGCTAATGTATGCCTCGACTCGGGGCTCGATCTGACTGACGTGGACAGATAGCGCGCAAACGTGACGAGTGACGACTATCGCGAGAAACCCCTGCCAACTTTGCATCGCTCGGCTATTAACAACACTAATAGGAAGATACCGACCACTTTTTGTTCGATTTATTGCCGTTTGCGTTCAGTGCATTAACTATATCGCTTTATTGTTTGCAGGTGAGGACGAGGAATGGGGAAACGAGAGCGAGGCGATGCCTGGAGAACCTCGCACACCGAGCTCGGGAGGCGACCGCCCGGCCTCTAGCGGGGCTGCGTCGCCAGCGTCGCGGGGCTCTCCCGACGCCTCGCCGCCGCGGCTGCGCCTCAACACGAGCCTAGCAACTGACCCGGCACTGGCCCCTCAAGCGGTCCCTTTAAAGCTCGAACCACCCTCTCCATCTCCACCGCCGCCACCGGTCCCTCAGACGAGGGACTTTCTAGCGCTACAAGCGTCCTTCCCTGCGCTCTTCCCCGCGGCCCCTGCGCCCGGATACATTTGCAAACCTTGCGGAATACGCTACTCTTCCCTGAGCACCCTTCAAGCGCACCAAGAGCACTATTGTTCAAACAGGAGGCCGAAACCGGCCGAGGGGACTGATGCACCGGCCGAACCAGGCGCGGACGATTCTAGTAATGACGCCAAAACTCCACGACCCGCTGGAAGACAATACACATGTAATTTATGCTCGTACAGCGCAGATAAGAAAGTCAGTTTAAACCGCCACATGCGTATGCATGCCCCGTCCCCAGCGAGCAGTGGGACGCCCGCCCCAACGCCAACATCAAACGGTGAAGTCACCGAAGGTCCTTTGGTACAAGACCGCTATTGTGCTGACTGCGATATACGCTTTAGTTCGATTAAGACATACCGAGCTCATAAAGCGCATTATTGCAGCACAAGACAAGTGGTGAAGCAAGCTGTGGCTTCTGCGAGAGCTAGTTCAGCAACCTCGGGCTCGGCACCCCCTTCTCCCGGAGCCACGCCTCCAGCCCAAGCTCAATACGCACTCGCATTACCAACCAATCCAATTCTCATTGTACCTTACTCGCTGCTTCGAAGCGCGAGCACGCTTCCTGGAACCACTCTACCAGATCCGGACACGCCATGCTTTTTGTTACCAAACGGAACTTTCCAGCCGCTGAGCCGCGCGTTACCAAACATAAACTCGGATAAAAGGAAACTGAGGTCCTTAAGTCAGCAAACAGGCCCCGAGAACCATCGCGGGATGGAGCTACGCCACTCGATCTGAGCGTTCGTCGCTCACCTGAGTCCGCAACCACGGATGAGCACGAGAAAGAAAATAGAATACGGTCGACGACGCCCGAACAGATTGTGTGTGCTCCCTCGCTCCCGGGGTCACCGGGCACGCCGTCACCGTCGCGCAGATCCTCGTCACCGAGCGGTGAAAGTTCCCGAAGAGGAGGCGAAGAAATTCCAGAGGGCCCACGCCAAAACCGACAAACGCACCGTCTCCGCAGGAAGAAAAATTCACTCCAGTAGCACCTCCGCCGATCATCAGTCCAGCCCTGGCGCTGCGTCTGGCGACCGAACTTCCGGTAGTAACGTCACCTCAAGTCTTAGTCAAACAAGGGGTGTCCAAATGCAAGGAATGCAACATTGTGTTCTGCAAGTTTGAGAACTATCGCGTGCACAAACGGCACTATTGTCCGTCGGGCGGCGGGGAGGAGAGGGTGAGTCCCGCTCCCCAGAGCCGGGGCCGCCGCCGCAGTACCGCCAGCTAATATGCATGGCTTGCGGGATCCACTTCAGTTCGCTGGACAATTTAACGACGCATCAGTCGTATTACTGTACGAAGAAGGAGACGCGATCTCTCGGAGTGTTTCCGAGGTGGTGCGGCCCTCGTCGGGGTCTGAGGGCTGGAAATGTCCGTGCTGCGACGTGGTGTCGCCGACGGCAGCTGCGGCGCAGCGCCACATGGAGGCGCACGCGGGCGTGAAGGCCTTCCGCTGCACCATCTGCCGGTACCGCGGCAACACGCTGAGGGGCATGCGCACGCATATACGTATGCATTTCAACAATAAGAAGCCTGCTGATTTGCAGGTTGGTATTTAACTGTTATTTAAATGTTTTTTTTCTTTGTCCTAGAATAAGAAAATCTTATTAACTTCGCCTGCATGTCGTGTAATCCTGCGAAACAACAAACGAGACTTGTCAATGTCAAAACCAATGGAAAAATAATCATGAATCAATTGATACGATTTCTCAGAAACATGCAAACATTTATTCGTAAATAAAATTGACCGTTTCTGACGGTAGTTTCTTGAGGGTAGATAAGTGATAAGTTATTTTAAAAAATATTCATACTGCCTAATTACCCTCCCTTTAATACATCTAGAGCCGAACATAAAACTGACGAAAACATCCTATTTTTAAAATATCTAACCAAATTTTCACAACAATATTAATCACGACCTATCTCGATTCCAGGAAGAGAGCTACATAGCGTGCGTGCTCGAAGAGGACAGCCGCGAGGTGACGTCACCGAGCCCAGCCGTCGCCGGCGACAGAGTCCACCGCTGCGGCAGCTGCGCGTACACATCCACCTACCGCGGCAACGTGGCCAGACACGCCCGCCTCGTCCACGCCACCGACGAACCCGAGTCAGAAGAGCAAACCTCGCCAATACCAGTTGCCGACATAAAAAAAGAACCCGAAGCTGAAGGCGAGGAAACCCCGAACTACTGCAAATCCTGCGACATTTCCTTCAAATACGTGAACACGTATAAAGCGCATAAGCAGTTCTATTGCACGGCTAATAACCAGGATGCGGCGGCGAACAATAATGTACCCACCCCGCCGGCAGTGAGAGTGACGGACACGCCTGTGCTATGAGCCGGACGCGTCACGTGGTATCGCACCACCACTGTTATACCAAAATAAATACCAATCACCACGTACGTACAGTCGTAGACAGAACAGTGTTAACAGTTTTACGTCTCTTTTGAGTTAGCGGTTGACAGACTTGAAGTCTAACAGACAATTACTGTCTTCAAATGAAATGTTATGTACAGTCGTAGACAAAATTAAACACAGTTTTCCGTTACTTTTAAGTTAGCGGTTGGCAGACTAAAAATTCATTTGATGACAGTCAATTGTGTCTGTTAGACACAATTGACTGTCATCAAATGAAATGTTAAGTACAATCGTGAACAAAAGGTGTTAACAGTTTTGCGACACTTAAATTAGCCCATCACCGACATAGACTAGATATTATCAAACGGACACAATTGACTGTGTAGACCACAGACATCCGAATATACAATTAGACTGGACAAGCCGCCAAGTTTATAGGCAGTCCCAGTGTCGCAATTTCTTTTCGGTTCTTACCTGTGAAAAGGTATTATATTTCTTGGTAAATTTACTGATTCATTGCGATGATGGCATGTTACAATTGCACAGGATGGCATTTTGGGAAAAAACGGTAATTTCTTCTAATATTCGTGCGTCTTGACTCGTCTCACAGAGCGTAAACTGGCAGCCAGTGTATGCTCTTTGAGCTTATATTTGTCGCACTTAAAAACGCGGCTTGCCCCATCTCCTGTATTGGGAAATCTGTGGTGTAGACAGATTTTCTAAATTTTATTGCAATGTAGTATAAAAACAAACTAATTTAATCTTGTTTATTTATAATAACGTTATATTTTATTTATTAAAAAGGCATTACATTAGTGAATATATTCTTAAAAATAAAGTGGTGGTGCGATACACGTAATTAAATCTGAACTATGGATATACGCTAGCAAACAACTTATGCTTCCGTTGCTTGAAACTCTTGTAATTAACTAGTGTAGTCAAAAAAATGTATCCATTTTGGATTTATATTTCAAATTGTGTGCAATAATTGGGCGAATACTGCATATCAAAGCCAAATTGATGTCTAAGGCCCGTATTCTAGAACGAGACTCAACGTTGACTTTTACTTAAATTGAGTAAGATGGAGATGGCGCTATTTATCGTAAAGAGCGCTGTCCCTAACTCTATTCAAGTAAATATCAACGCTTGAGTCTCGTACTAAAGTACAAGCCTTAGTAGCCGAATGTGTGAGTGAGTGAATTGTAATATGCCAGGACCACATTGGGTTTAGTGGAAAAAAAAATTGTCTGTATATAATAATTTTTCAAAACGTTAGTTTTATTTGGCTATTAACGCTTTGGCAGGTAAATGTTTACATTGATGTTCGACTTTAAAACACTAAAATAAATGGAATTAAGTTTTAAGTCATGTGGACTATTTTGCAAGAGCCCGATAAACCCTTTGACCGCTAGAGACGCCTTAAAGCGTCACAAATACTTTCCATTGTACTTGAATTCCTGGCGGTTTAAATGTTAAGGGTAATAGATGTTAGAATATGTTTTTAACCCTTTGACCGCCAATGACGCCTTAAGGCGCCAGACAATTGTATTTTTATTGTTAAATACATTTAGGATATTGTCTGGGTTCAAAAAGAAATCTAAAACAATACAAATGTATGACATATCAATACCTCAAACTATCGTTATGATAGTCCACATCATGAACGCTTAATTCACACAATAAAAATATTAAAAGGTACCTCACAAAAGTGAGTTTGAGTTGATAACCTAACACCATGACGTCATAATGTTGTCATGCCATAGAAGATGTGTGAAAATAAATCATTTTGACTGATTGAAATCAGCAAGTCGTAGATCTCTCTGTCGACGTCCAAATTCAAGGCAAAATCAATCTGTACAATTTTAAAAAGGGAGTTCTCTTTTAGACTCAGTATAATTTGTTTGCCACACATTGTGGACTAACATTTAAGGTCCCTGGCATATGTAGGCTATACATGCATTCCCCTTGGTGTATTAGATTTTTGTTATAAACTTGTTATGTAAATTACTGATAGTTATAAAAGTTAACCTCCTTCGTCTTTGTATTAGTATACGTTAAAAATTACCAAATTGTAAATATATGTAAAGATATTATTACATTGTAACTAAATTTTATTACCATTTGTTCTAAGTAATTGTTCTTTCTTTGTTGTTAATTTTGTTTAATATTAATTATTGCCTAATCTTAGATGAAATATTCTCGTAAAGCGATCTAATGCTCATTCCTGAATTGTTTTTTTTTAACCAACCAGTGGTTTTCTCAATTATTATGTATGTATTCAGTAATAGGATATTGTGATCTTGTTTCCTTGTCTCTAGGCTGAAAGCTTAGAAGAGTTTGCTATTGAGATGAATAAGGTATTTTGATTTTTTTACTTTAATGCATAAAATATCATATCAATAAAAATATGGTGGACTGAGTAAAAATATTGTTGTTTCTCCAATTTGGAAGAAAACTAGTTCATTATTCGGTGTTGCTTATTTTTGATTGATGGGATATTTTTTCCAAATATTACACAACCCCAAAACACATAGCACCAGAAAATTTGCAATGCTAATGCAATTTAATAGAACCCCTATCCTATGACAAAGCAAATAATGTGATAAACAATGCATACTATTTACTTATAAAACAGACACCCAATATTTTGGTCATTATCAAAAACGTTAAGTTATTAGTCATTAAATTCTAATATTAAGTGCACAACTTAAAGTTGGAATTTAATTATAATACAAGGTATAATTCAACATTTATGCATTCAAGATAAATATAAATAATACACATTATTTGTGGACTCGGCAAATAAAACGTTGACGTTCAATCAATATATAAGAAAAATACCATGTTTTGTCTATGCCAAAGCATTGCTAGAGTAATTGTAATTTGCATTTATAGGTATCTCACTAATTATAGTTATAGGATTAAGTGAATACAAGACTTATTTCGTAGAATTGTCTACGTAAAATAATTTTTGTGTATTCATTTTGTGTTTGTCTATATAGATACTTTGGATTGAGTCTCGAATCTGTTGCGACTAGCGTTTCCAACAGTGGTACAAAGACCAAACAATATTTGATCTTCCATTTGCTGTTACGTACATTGTAAGTGACCAGTTTTTGAGAAAAGCAAAAAATAACCTTTTGTATTTGGTCACTTTTGTCAAAGACTGTACACAAGTAAACTTAAATCATGACATTAATGTAAATTTAACTCGGTACAACTTAAACACAACGCAAATAGCTTTTTTACTTGACTGGATTATTTAGAGCAATGAATATCTGTCAAAATAAAAAGATATGCAGTCAATTTATTATGTACAGAACTTAAATAGGTACCAGGCAAATTGTACTTTTCAAACCTTTAGATTATTCAGAAGTCACTTTTGCTGGTAACTGTACAGTGACAGTCGATACATGAAACGCAGCATCTGATGCAAAGTGCCATAAGTTTGTTTTTAACATAAACTTGTCTTGTATGAGACATAATCTCGAATACAGCTGCAAAACGAAGCAAGAAATTATAAACTTTGAAAGAACTGGTAAATTTTTGGAGATGATAGCATTCTGGTGAAACATTATTAATTTTCAACTATAAGGTATTTTTATAAACTTGTAATACACGATCAGGACGGATTGTCAGTTCATTCAAGATATAATTTCTTTTCTTGGACGTTTTTTATCGAACTAAAAATACCTTTGCAATATTTTTTTTTAAGATAACGTCACGATAAGAATTAAAAAAACTGAAATACACCGTATCCGCTAAAACGTTCAAGATTTACCTATTACATTATTATATTAATATGTGTACCGAAAATTCGAAAAATTATTATAATCATAGAATGTTAATAAAGTGATAATACATGTAAAAGTTATATCATACCGAGGTAGGCATACGATGATATTGTAAAAATACGCCAGACAATAAATTATTTATCACATATTATATCTGTGGTTTTAATCTTTAAAAAACCTTTTGGATTTTCATATGTATCAACATATTGATGTTAACAGAGGCATGCACTCTATATATGCAAATAAGCAGTGCATACCCTGTGCGTCCAGACAAATATATATTATACATAGAAAACACAGACCGATCATCCAATGGGATATTTCTAAACTTGGTTAGTGAACAGAGTAAAATTATTAAGAGTTATATTATTTTAAAAAAACGAATAAATGTAAAAAAAGGTTGTATATTGATAACAAGTTATATTATTTCACTTAAACTATCTCTCTATCCACTTTCAATCTGGACTGGACTCATCTGAAGACGTATCTGCATACTGTTCCCTGAATTGCTCCGTATCCTCATCTTGGCCATAATAAAACCCATCATCACTATCATCTTTATATCCATCCTCCAAATCTTTAACTTTAGTTGAAAGAATTAAATTTTTTGGCTCTTGCCCATCCTCATTGAGAACTTTCGCTTTGTACTTAGCATAGGCAGTTCCATAGCGTTTGGCATCTTCATTGAATAAATCCGGTGGATCGTCATATATTTTGTCCTCACCCCCATCACTAGATAGATCATCTTCTGTAACAAAGAATGGAATTTATGTATATCAAGATCCGGCTCGAAGGACCATTAAATGTCGGGCGTAACTACTACATTTGAATTATAGAGATAAACATACTATTATTTGCTAGATGCTGATGCTGGGAGGTTGGATATGGAGATAAATGATAACAACCACTTTGAGTGACTATAAAAAGTACACTAATCTTGCTAAATATTTTACATTACATTAATTCGGGTCATGCTTACTTAGCAATAATTATCCACTATTGAGAAATGCTTTGTCTGCATGTAAGAACTGGTACAAAAAGCATATTAAACCTTTGTATGCCAGGTATCCGAACACAATGGAAAATCTTTTGTTCATGACACTTTAACACGTCACTGGCAGTCAAAGGGTAAAATCATCTTGTGATACCCAGCACAAACCATAAAAAAATAGTAAACTTGCCTATAGTTTACACTTTATAATGAAAAGTATAAAAAATCTCTTTTATCCCAGGTTTAACATGCACACAACGATGACAACATCTTGTATTGTAATTCCCAGGAAAATAAACCTGGCAATTAAGTTAATATAGTATTTACTTATCTTGCTACTAGAATCTTCTATTATTTTTAATACATCCTACCATTAGCTGCGCAATTTCACAAAGCAATTTGAGATTGTTTTATTGCGGAGAATATCTCATACCATGGGAAACAGATAGTAATTTATATAAATGAACTAAAAGTTGCGCACACAAATAATTAATACACCATCTTTACGCATAGCGAAGTTGATAAATATGAAGTACTATATATATTGGACATTAGAATGGTTCAAATTCGTGCACACTGTGAATCAGGTTTGAATGAAAATTCAACATTCATTCAATATCAACATAAAATCAAATACTCTGCCATTCTTCCTGCATCCAATATATACATATGGTTTAGAACTGTATTTTGTGTCCGGCAGGTTATATCACAGGAAAGTGATCCAAATGCTGATATCTATAAATACTCATTTGAAGCTATATTGATTGATTGTTTTTTGTTCTCTTCTCTTCACTATTGTAAATGGAAGACGTGCTTCCTTCTTTTAATATATCGCAGCTTTCATATTATAGGGGCACAATTCGAAAAACATGATTGTTGGGAAAACGCGTTTGAAGATTCTTGAGCGCTTCTGTTCTCACAAAATTAGTCATAAATAAATGAAAACATTAATTGCAAAATAATAGAATATTATAAGAGTATGTCCATTAGTAATGAATTACTTATAGCATATTTAGTTTATCCCAGCATTATTAAAACATCACACTTTACTTGGAAATATGAAAAAGGCATAGACTAAGTTTTCGCGGCTTCATTGCACGTTCCGACTTTTTCTATGAAGAGCATCATGTTGTGTTGATTTTGGGTCTGTTTATAAGTAAAACTCAGAAACACTAGTTGGTGCGATATTATTTTAATTTACGAAGAGTTGTTTCGCTGCATAATCGAGTATTCTTTATCTCCATATTTTCTATGGTTTATGATTGATTATGATTTTACTTACCAATATCACAATTCTCCATAGCTTTAATCATGTCCTCCTCATCTATACTGCTTTGCTCAGTGTCAGGATATTCATTCCTCCAGTTGTTCTCATCATTTGAGTCATCATCATCATCGGCTTCATCATCTGAAGCCTGCAGACCATTGTCCCGATATGAACCAAATATTAAGCTTGTTTCATAGTTTTCTATACTGAAAAATATTTTTTATGTTCTGAAAAATTTTAAGGAGAAATGGGGAAATGCTGTTATATGTCTGCTCAATTTTTCTTCCAATTTAAAACTTATTTGGTTTTTGTACTGCTGGTTTTTGGCCTTAAAAGTAGAATGGGGCATTCACACATAAAATAGAGTAAATACCCCAACAAAAGACTAGATTTTGTGTATTAACTGATTGCACATAGCATGGGTGTAAATCTACAACACAAAATATGTTAATCAATTGTCTACATGTGTGCTATGTACAAGCAGTTAACTGGAGTCAAAACACAGCAGTTTTGAGTGAAGCATCTTTAGAAAATTCAAAACATT
The DNA here is from genome assembly GCA_019425675.1 of Leucinodes orbonalis. NCBI lineage: Eukaryota > Metazoa > Arthropoda > Insecta > Lepidoptera > Crambidae > Leucinodes > Leucinodes orbonalis. Next base: position 68,627 of record PQWD01008068.1, read on the forward strand.
TCTTTCTTGCCAAAAGGTATTTATTGATGTGACTTACCCTATTAGATTATCCAACATTGACACATCAAAGTCTTCTTTAGCGGATATATATAAATCATATGCATATTCATCACTATGTTCTTCATCGTCGGCTTTTTGTAAGTCTACCAAATCATATAGTTGTTCAACGTCTTCACTTGTGTTCTGTTTAAGTCCCCGACTGCAATTGACTACTTCATACCGACTGTCATTAGATATTTCCTTTCTTTCTTGTCGGATTTTCTGAATAATATCATTTACGTTTCGCGAAGACTTAAGTTTAAAATCTGTTTTCGGAACAATATCTTTAAAGCTTGTAACCTCCTGGAATGAGAAACATTACAAATCTGACTTCATGCCACTATTGGTTCCTGTTATTTTTAATATTAATTACATCCAAACTAAATAATAAATTTAGAAGTAGCCAAATTAAATTTGGAAGTATGCTGCTAACCTGATTATCAACAGTTCCTCTAAACACAAATAATGAAGGTGATATTTCTTCAGAGTCTGTTTTCATACGTTTACATAACAGTACCAGCGCATCCTGAGGATTATCCTCTATTTTACGTTTTATCCGCAAAACAGTAGACATTACGAAGACTTAGATTAATAGTTGAATTAAATCAACAAAGAAGAGCGATCACGTTGGACGAGAATTTTCCGCCAAATGTGACATATAGAGATGGGTGATAAATAACGTCACAGTGAAAAAATCACTGTGATCTTCTAACAAAAGTGATCACCGTGATCTGTCACCGAGGAACAACGTTCCTAAATAACGTTGGTCGTTCCGTGCGGAGCGCTGATCACAGTAGTCACGTCAGTCACGTTGTGACGTCGTCTAGCCGAGTCGCGACTACCCCGCGCGGAGCGCCGATCACAGTAGTCACGTCAGTCACGTTGTGACGTCGTCTAGCCGGCTCGCGCGTTTATTTAATATTTTAATAATTTTAAAATTAAATACGGCAGACATAAGCCTGTAAAAGTATGAACGAATTAACTTATGCTCTGTTTCTTGCATAGTACCAAAAAGCAAACAATTGCTAATGACGACCTTTTGAATCGTGTATCGTGATCAGAGTGACAATAACTTCCATACTGAAAGGAACGGAATTTGTAACCTAGGAAATTTATTGTGCCGAGAGTGACCGCTGTGACTGGCGTGACAAAGTAACGATTATTTTTTGACGTTACTTTTGAGTCACTGTCACGACTGTCACGGTGACTGAGAAGTAACGATTTTGCACATGTCTAGTGACATATAATATTTTTTCTGTTATTCGTCCCATTTGGATCAGGCTAAGATCATACGCTATGCTAACTCGTCATTATTATTTTGTTTGATTCATAAATGAATAATGAATATGATAATGATGAGTGATGAACATGATGATGATAATGAGTGAAGATCATGATAATGATGTACAATAGATGATATATGAATGCTCTACTAGTTTCAAAGTTGTGGGACTTAACTAATAAAATCTTACGCGAACTACTTGAGACAACTTAAAGTGACCGTTATACTGATTTATTTCATTTACCAATATTTCCATTTCTTCACGAGCACTTAATGGTTAATAATCCACTATGACTACAGCATAACTGTCACTTTGAGTTGTCTCAAAAAGTCCTCGTAAGGTTTCAGTAAGCAGTGCATTCATATATTATCTATCATACAACATTATCATGATGATCACTCATCATCATTATGTTCATTCCTCATTTTTTAACAATCAAAAGAAATAAATCATGCAAAAAATACAAATGATGAGGCAGCATTATTGATGACCTAAGTCTTTTCAAATGGAACGAATATATTAAAAATTTTTGACTGTCAAATCACAAATGGCAGTTGTCATAAAGAGTTTGTCATGGCGAAATGCTTTTACGATACTAAATAAAACTAATATTTTCAAAGAACTTGTAGATTTTGACCTAATATTAAT
>PQWD01008069.1:0-18233 GCA_019425675.1 Leucinodes orbonalis
AGCCATCGCACGCGTCTGGGCGGGGGCCGGGTTCCTTAAGAAGGTCATCAGCTGACCCGCCCTGGCGCAAGAATTCCTTCGCCGACAGGCGTCCGGCTACAATGGACACCTCGACCATCGCAGGGCCCTGTCAATGCGGACGGTGACTACCCCAGTCACGGCCCGCGAGCCCTGCGGGTCCGCGGCTCGGCGGCTGTACCGCCTTCCTCCGCGCTCCGCCCTTCTTGCGGGTGTTGGCGCACCCTTTCCCGCCAAGGGTGTGGTTGGCGGGTAACTCCTTACTGGCGCACAATGCGCACGCGGGGGCCGCTGTGCAGTCCACCGCCTTATGCTCCGGCTTGCCGCAGCGGTAGCAAAGACCGCCGCGGTCAACGTCTCAGGCAGGTCGACCTGTGTGGCCGACTCTAAGCATTTGAAGCAGCGTAGGGTGCGAGGCTCCAGAAGCCGCACCCTCACGGCTCCGAGCTCACTATCTGCAAATGACCCCTGGGGACCTTTTTTTTTTTTTTTTTTTTTTACGTTGGAAAGGCCTCGCCTCCCACGCCGAGGGTGTCTCCGGGTGGGATGTGGGACTAGTGCGCAGAAGATCGAAAAGTGCCGCAATTACCCACTAAAACCCAACGGTGGCCTTCTCGCGCTTCAGGGCGGCAAAGGCGTCAGTTGGACCTTTACACATTACCCGCCCTGCGCAGATGTTCCTCCCCCCTGACGGGACCTCGACCAAAGGTTACCCGACCTTCGGGAGTGCCTGTGCAATGCAGGCAGTGGTGCCCAACCACTACCTGCTGGCCCACAACCGCGTTGCGCGCTGTCTGCCGGCTTGTCCGGCCCCGACGCGCCCCCGCCCGACTTCTTTGTTTGGGGTGGAATCACCCCAAACTCCCACGACGTGGGATGACGACCGACCCTTCGCCGCACATAATGCGCAACAGGGTGGCGCCGAAACACGACGCCGAAAGTGCCCAGATTGACCGCAGCGGTAACAGAGACCGCTGCGATCGACTTCACTTTTCACACCTGGGATTAGTGTGCCCCAACTCCAGGCACCTGTAACACCTAAGTGGGCGGGCAGACAGCAGTGTCACCTGCGCCGAACTCCAGCCCACCAAGAGACGTTGTGCCGCTACTAAGGTCTTGGCGACCTCGGCTGGGGCTTGTACCCACACAAAGAGCCCATACCATTGCCGATCTCCTTATTTCGCCATACGGAACGACCCCTCGCCACAACTTGCCGTCTTCCGCGATGACGAAGACAGTTCCCCATCGAGACTGAATCATCAAGACCGGTGATCCGCAGCTCCCTGCACTTCACGGCCTTGACACCCTAACATCATTCCCAAGTACTGCTCGCAGTCTACTCGCGAAGAGATCCGCCTTTGATCTCTCCGCGCCCGGCATCTCCAATATGCGCGCACCTGAGACGGCGTTCCGCATTCTCAATCCTTCTATCCCCAGATCTGAGGGGTTGATCTTCTCTCGCGCCTTCTAATGACCGTCTCATAGGTGAGGCCATTCTTTTGCGATTCCGTGTCCAACATAAGAACACGCTGGCGCCTTGGGAACACGGATTGCTGCTTCTTGATTTTCTCCGCCGCTTGGCGGTTTCTTCGTCTTTGCTGCTTTGGTTGTGTGGCGAGCCACTGCAGCGGGCTGTGATGCAGGACCACAGGCGTCTTCTCTCCCTTCTTCTTTTTGTTTTTACGGCCCACTACTGTGGACCAAGCTACCTCAGGCGTAGGGAGCGACTCCGTCAACCTTCTCTCTTCCACTCCACGACGAGCCCGCCCGCTCGGAGCCGGGACAGGTGCGCCCGAAGAGAAATCCATGGCACTGTTTGGCCGGGAGACCGTATCCGGGACATTGGAAAATGCCCGGTGTGACGTCCGTTTGGCCAGCGCCTTCTCCACCGCGACCGAAACAGTCCGCCGAGCCTCAGGCAGCGTCAATGCTGCTTCTCAGTCCCTGTAACCCGGGACTTTTTCAATTTATCAATCTCTTCGCGTAGATTGCTTATTTCCTTCTTCTGTTCATCATTTTGGGACTTGAGGCGATTCATTGCCTCCTGCAACACTCGAACCTCGTCATTGTCTGTACGCCGGGACAATGTCTGCACCACCTGAGCAACGTTCAGTGCAGACTCCTTAAGGGCTTTGATGAACGTGCCCTTAAGGTTGCCCGACGATTGAGCCACCTTCATAATACATTGAGCCGTCTGTGTAAGTCTGTCAAACAACTCGTGCGATGCCAACTCTGGGTGGGAGCTTGAAACCTGCAGCGCAAGACTCCCCGATGTGCGGCGCGCACGAATGCGTTCCGAGATGCCGACAATTTCCTCTTCGGCCTGAAGCCGCAACTCCCGTTCTCTCTCATCGTTTAAGGCCTTCTTCGCCTTAGCGAGTCCAGCGTATTGACCGGTCGTAGAGCCGGCCACGTCCTCTTTTAGTGGCACTACCACGACGCGGTGTGCCTGAAATTTCGTCTTCACTGTCTGAGACGTCATCTTCCGTTCTCTTCCTCTTCGAACCCGCTTCCGAAGCTAATGAAGACATGCTTCCGTACACCATGTCCATTACTTCTTCCTCGGAGTCTGTGTCCAACTCAAGGTGCCTGGTGGTCGGCACGTCTAACTTCTCGACCATGACAGAACATGGCCGAGTTACTCCCTTCTCTTCCTCACCTGTGCCAGATGGCACGACGCAGCTTGGCCCCCCCCGTAATACGTGGGCCACCGCCCTCCGAAGAGACGTACGGGATTCCCCAGCAGCACAAGGCGTACTGGGCCCGCCCGGGACTTATTTCAAACTTGCGACTTGACATATTATTAAGCTGCTTCGGGCGCAGCAGCCCCCATCTTGCGCTAGCGACCGAGACTACCCCCCGGCCATCCATCCCCTCGGCGCGCCTTCAAACCTTGGGATTTAGGGTTTTTTATTGAGGTTGGCTCCTCTTGACCGTGCGAAAAGATCGAAAAGTCGCAACCGGTCCCCGGCTCCCAGACTGGGAGTAACGGTTTGCCCCCCCTGGCCGCCCACATACGCCTCTGCTAAAGCAGAGGGCAGAGGACAGCCAGCCCCGCCGAGTATTTAGCCGACGAAGAATAATGCTCAAAGTAAACTTCAAGATTATTCCCCGTCGCCCAGGGTGCACCGCCCAACTGTTGTGTTCCCTGCAGAATAAAATTCGACAAGGACAAACAACAGTCCAAGCACACGAGGAGGTAACCCGGCACGCACCCCCACCCCTGGGGAACCTTTTTTTTTTTTTTTTTCGCTGTGAATCCATTTACGGACTTCCCACTGCACTGGATTGTGCAGTGGGGTGTGTGAGACTCAAGGCCCTGTAAAGAGGGCCCAATACTCACTAAACACAGCGCACTCCACAGACACTTCGACAGGAGACGTGGGTATGTATGATTACCATCCATATCCTGTCAGTGTGTGCCCAACCTCAGTCGGGCCCGGCAAGCCCCCCAATTTATGGGGGGCAGCGGGAAACGTGCGGAGTGATGGCACGCTCCCGCCAGACTGTACAAAAAGGCGAGTCAAGCGCACCGCTAAGGCGGTGCTGGCTGTGCCTACTAGAGGGGAGGAATAAGGCGTTCGAAGCGTCGCCTTCTTCTCCCCAAACGACGTTTGCGGGCTTGAGGGGCTGCAGGATCATTTTCCCGCTCCCTCTCCGCGGACTCTTTTAATGACAAAACCGACTCGCAGAAACAAGCGACTATGTCCCAGACTCTGGGCTGCTCACCATTGCTTACAACGTTGGGCAGGAAAGCGGCCCCATCAACAACCATGGCCACTGTATGCCGCCGCGGAGACCACGAAGGGCACACTGAAAGCGTGTGCTCCGCCGTGTCCTCCGCGCGCCACACTCGTGGCAAGCGGGGGCCTCCTCCCTTCCAATGCGTGCAGGTACGCCCAAAACAGCCATGTCCGGTCAGAATTTGTACCAGACGGAAGGAGAGGGGCCCATGATTCGTGTCACCACTGATTAAAAACTGGGATCAGTGCGATTTAACGTCTTTTGACCCGACGTGGAAGCTGACAAGTCCTGAGTCCAAGTATCCAGCATTTCCTGTGCGGCAAGGCGACGGACTTCAGCTTCTCTCTTCGAAAAGTGACGTTTTGCCCGTTTCGCACCCCTGGGGAAATACCTAACCTTTTTTTTTTTTTTTTTTTTTTTTTTTTTTTTACGTTGGAAAGGCTCGCCTCCCACGCCGAGGGGTGTCTCCGGCGTGGGTATGTGGGACTAGTGCGCAGAAGATCGAAAAGTGCGCATTTACCCACTAAAACCCCAACGGTGGCCTTTCTGCGCTTTAGGGGCGGGCAAAGGCGTCAGTCAGACCTTTGCTCATTACCCCGCCTGCGCAGATGTTACTCCCCTGACGGGACTCGACCACAAGGTCCCGACCTTCGCGGTGGACCCTGTGCAATGCAGGTAGTGATGCCCAACCACTATGCTGGCCCCACCCGCGGTGCGCGCAGTCTTGCCGGCTTTTCCTGGCCCCGACGCGCCCCCCCGCCGAAACCTTTGTTTGGGTTCGACATGCACCCCAAACTACCAGGACGTGGCGACGCTCGACCCTTTTGCGACACAAAGTGCACAACAGGGCGGCGCCGAACACAACGCCGAAAGGTGCCCTCCTTGTCCGCAGCGGTAGCAGAGACCGCTGCGATCGACCTCGCTTTCACAAAGCGACTTAGTGTGCCCCAGCTCGAGACACCGGTGACACCGAAGTGGGCGAGCGGCGAGGAGAGACACCTGCGCCGAGCTCCAGCCCACCAAGAGCCGCTTTGCTGCAACAGAGTTTTGGCTTACTTGACAGGCGCCTGAACCCAAACAGTGCCCATCCCCTTCCCTGAACGTCGAATCTCGCCTATCTTGAAGGCACCTTCACTGCAACTCGCCGTCTTGGCTATTGCGAGCGACAACTCTCCCCTGGAGATGGAGTCGTCCAGACCGGTGATACGCAGCTCCCTGCACTTCACCGGCCTTGACACTCGAACGTCTTCCCCCAAGGTCGTCTTCAGCCTACTTGCGAAGAGGTTCGCCTTGCTCACTTCTGTTCCCGGTAACTCCAGAATGAGCGCACCCGAGACTGCCTTCCGCATTCTCATGCTCTGCACGCCCAACTCCGCCGGATTAATGGCCTCTCTTGCCTTTGCAATCGCTGCACCATACGTGAGGCCGTTCTTCTCTGCCTCCGCATCCAGCATAAGGACCACGGCGGGGGCCTTAGGAACCTTTATCTGGTTACGCTTCCTGCGCTTCCTCCGCCGCTTGGCGGGCTTCTTCTTTTCAGCTGTCTTTGTATGTGTGGGCGGGACCACAGCTGCAGATGGTTGAGCCGTGTCCGGCGCGCAACTCCTTTCGTCTTCCGTTTTTCCGGCCCACAACGGTTGACCATGCCGCCTCCGGTTGAGGGGCTGGGTCCGATCTTCTCTGGTCTTCCTTTCTTTGTGGGCGAGCCAGCCCACTCGTGCACGGAGCCGAAACCTCCACGCAGAGGGAAGCATCCATAGCGCTGTCAGGACGGGGAACAGGTTCCCGAGCGGGCGTCCGTTTCTTCTCGGACAGCGCCTTTTCGCTGCGGCTGAGACAATTGCCGCCAGAGCCTCCGGTGTTGTATCTGAGGCCTTCTTCTCGGTCCCTGTTGGTCGGGACGTTTTTAGTTTGCTCACTTCCGCTCGGAGCGCAGCAATTTCTTTAGTCTGCTCCTCATTTTGAGTTTTAAGGCGGTTGACCGCCTCTTGCAAAACCCGGACTTCGTCGTTGTCCGTGCGCCGCGACAAAGTTTGCACGACCTGTCCGACATTTAGCGCTGACTCCTTTAGGGCTTTTACGAAAGTGCCCTTCAGGTTGCCCGATGTTTGGGCAACTCTCATCACGCACATTGCGCTCTGCGTGAGCCTATCAAAGAGCTCAATGACGGAGGACAAACTCAGGGTGGGCGACAGAGCTCTGCAGTGCCAGACTGGCAGACTGCCGGCGCGTGCGGATGCGCTCCGCTATCTCCACAATATCATCTTCGGCCTGTAACCGTAGGGCCCTCTCCTTCTCATCATTAAGCGCTTGCTGCGCTTTGGCAAGTCCAACATATTGCCCCGTAGTTGGGGGCCGACCGCGGCCACGCTTGGTGGCACTCCCAGGCCTGGACTCTTCCTCTCTAGAGCCGGCGACATCTTTTGGAGCTGGCCGTTTTCTACTTTGGCTCGTATCTGAAGCCAATGACAGTGAGCTGTCGTATCTCACATCCATTTCAGAGTCGTAATCATCCTCCGTGTCATCTTCATATTCGACGTCGAAATCCTGATGCCGACTAAACGACACCGGCGTCCTAGTAAGGGCGACTGAACAAGGTCGCGTAAGACGTGACATCTCCTTCTCCGCAGAACCAGACGCGGCCGAAGCCACGGAATAGTGGGCGCCCCCCTCAGATACATGGGGCTGCCCGTCCCGGAGGACGGGGAGGGATTCTCCAGCAGCGCAAGGCGTACTGGTACCCTCCTGAGGTATTTGTTTCTTGTCCGCACTATCCATAGTAAAAACGCTGTTTCCGGGCAGCAGCCCCTCCCAACTTGCGCTAAGGACCGAGACTACCCCCCCGGCCATCCATCCCATCGGCACGCCTCTAAACCTTGGGATTTGGGGGTTTTTTATTGAGGTTGGCTCCTCGCGACTGTGCGAAAGATCGAAAAGATCGCAACCAGTCCCCGGCTCCCAGACTGGGAGTAACGGTATGCCCCCCCCTGACCGCCCACATACGCCTCTGCTAAAGCAGAGGGGCAGAGGACAGCCAGCCCCGCCGAGTATTTAGCCGACGAGGAACAATGCTCAAAGTAAAACTTTAAGATTATTCCCCGTCGCCCAGGGTGCACCGGCCCAAACTGTTACCGTTCCCTGCCGAATTAAATTCAACAAGGACAAGCAACAGTCCAAGCACACGAGGAGGTAACCCGGCACGCACCCCAACCTAACCTAACCTAACCTAACCTTTTTTTTTTTTTTTTTTTTTTTTTTTTTTTTTTTCACCCTGGGGAAATGCCTCGCATGCCCCGCCACTGGGGGGCGGGGGTATGTGGGACTAGTGCGGCTAGATGGAAATTGCCGCAATTACCCACTAAAACCCCAGGGGTGGCCTACGCGCGCGGTCTGTGGACGGGGCTGGGTTCCCTTTAGTAGTCTAACTACAGCTACCCCGCCCGGGCGCAAATACTACGCCGAAGGGACATCCAGGCCACTGGATGTCCCTACCTTCGCAGTGGCCCGTGCAATGCGGACAGTGACGTCCCCAGTCACTGCCCGCGGGCTCACCTGCGGTGCTCACGGCTTGGGCGGCTTGTCCCCCCGGCCCGTGCTCCGCGCGTCTTCCTCGGCATTCCACCCGAGCAACCTCGGCTGCGAGGGCGTGGTCGGCTGCTTTCCCTTGCTGTGGCAAAGCGCACAGTGAGGGGGCGCCACGCAAGTCGCTGCCTGGTGGTCTGGCTTCCGCAGCGGTAACATAGTCCGCTGCGGTCGTCGCTGGCTGTGCACATCGGCTTTGGTGTGGCGATCTCCAAACACTTGTGGCATCAACGGAGAGGCCCAAAAGTTGGATCCTCGCCGAGCTCCAACCCATGTTAGACGCCCTAATGCTGCCATCTTCTTGGCCATCAGGGCGCCTGAAGCCAAAGGCTTCCAAGGCCACGCCGGAGCGACGAATGTCCCCTGTTTTGATCTCGCCCATACCGCAACCCACGGTTTGGGACATCTTCCAGACCACCTCTTGTTTGCTTATGGTGTCGTCCAGCCCGGTGATGCGCAGCTCGCTGGACTTCACCGGTCCGCGACACCCGCACATCTCCCCCAAGACCGCTCTAGCTTTTTGCGAGCTTGTCCCGTCGAGAATCGCCCCCGGGATCTCCATGATTCGCCCCGGAAATCGAGGTGCGCATCCGGAGCTCCGGGATTCCAGCGCTGCAATCTATGTTCGCGCGCCTTCGTCAGGATGTCCTTGTATTGGACACCTCAGCAGCTTAGGGCGATTGTCACAAGGACCGCCGGGCTTTGGGCACCCGTGCCTGCGCCGCTTCTTCTCCTCCTTGCGCTTCTTTCTGGTCTTGGGGTGGGCCTTCTGCCTCGGCGTTGGTGCCGGCCGGCAGCTCCTCCAGCGACTTACTTCCCTGTTTCTTCGGCCAGCAACAGAGCCCACGCTCCTGTAAATGGGGTGGCGTGGATGTTGCGGCGGAATTTCGCTCCGGGATTGATCTCTCGCCACGCTCGTTGAGCGACGCCGTGGCGAGGGTTGTACCTCTCTTAGTCGAGTCGACCGAGGTCGGCGCGTCGCGGGGTGTAAAGAGCCCCCTTGATGGCCGACAACTCTCGGCCACAATCTTCTCAACAGTGGAGGCCACCGTTTGCGTTAGGCCTCCGACGACAAGCAGGGTGCCGCCGAGATGGTGTTGGGGGCCTTCAGCTCGTCGAGCTCCTTCCGAAGGCGGTTGAGCTCAACTCCTGCGCGTCCAGACGTGCTTTGAGGCGAGCGTTCGCCTCCAGCAACAAGTCCTCCTCTTTGGACGCGGGCCTGTGCACCAAGCCCTGCAACGTCGTGGACGCTCAGGGCAACCTCCTTGAGGGCCTTCATGAAGGTCCCTTTTAAGGTTGCCCGAGCGTCGTGCTACGCGCATTGAGCACATGGATTCTGTGCCGCCTGTCGCTCAGTTCAGCCATCGGCATGAACAGGCGTTCACTCCCCGGTTCCCCTGAAGGGCGGCTTCCCGGCGACTCTCTGCTCCCCGTATGTCCTGGTCCGTTGGGCGATCTCCGCTTCGGCTTCGAGGCGGAGTTCGCGTTCCACTTCATCATTGAGGGCTTTCTTTAGCCTTGGCAAGACCGACACTGTGCCGGTCGTTGGCGGCGCCCTACCCCGTTTGATGAGGGGGTTCTCCACAGGACCCGCTCCCCAATTCTGCCCTTTCGTCGTCTGTCAGGGTCCGACGTCGTTTTCTCTTGCTTGACTCTGAAGCACAAGACATCGCGCTTTCGCGCCCCCCCACACTCTGATCATCCGAGTCATTCTACAGCCGAAGAACGAACAATAAAGTCGTCGTCGTCCTCCTCCACTACTGCTCGTGACGGAGAATGCGCCGCTGCGCCACAACTCCTCGCACGTCCGACTTGGACGTCGAAGGCAGATTTTGCCCCTCGTATAACGGGGCAGACGCCGCTCCTTTTGGGAGCGCGTGCGGGATTCCCCAGCACCGGAGGTCTGGGACCCGCCCGAGGAATCTTTTTCAAATCTTCTTTGATCCATTTTTGTTACCACTTAAAGGGCCGTGGTGACCCACTCCCCACCTCTGCGTTAGCGACCGGGACTACCTCCCCGGCCATCCATCCCCTCGGCACCGCATTACACCTTGGGATTAAGGGTTTTTATTGAGGTTGGTCCTCGCGACCGTGCGAAAAGGGCGAAAATCGCATCGGTCCCGTCCCAGACTGGGATAACGGTTTGCCCGGCCACTCCCGACATCCTCTGCGAAAGAAGGGAGGGAATGGTAACCCCACCCCGTGGTTTTTTATAGTGGNAAACAACAGTCCAAGCACACGAGGAGTAACCGGCACGCACCCACCTAACCTTTTTTTTTTTTTTTTTTTTTTTTTTTTTTTTTAACCTTGGGAAAGACGCTCGTCTACCCGCCATTGGGGTATGGCGGGTTATGTGGGACTAGTCCGTCGCCGTCGCGGGTCCACTCCAAAGGGAGTGGGCCCGCCACGGCGACGGAATCACCCACTAAAACCACCAAGGGTAGCCATCGCACGCGTCTATGGGCGGGGGCCGGGCTCTCTTAAGAAGTCATCTCAGCTGACCCGCCCTGGCGCAAGAATTCCCTCGCCGACGAGGCGTCCAGGCTACATGGACGCCTCGACCATCGCAGGGGCCCTGTGCAATGCGGGCGGTGACTACCCCAGTCACGGCCCGCTGGCCCCTGCGGAGTCCGCGGCTCCGGCGGCTGTACCGCCCTTCCTCCGCGCTCCGCCCTTCTTGCGGGTGTTGATGCACCCTTTGCCGCCAAGGGTGTGATTGGCGGGCAACTCCTTCGCAGTGCATAGTGCGCACGCGGGGGCCGATGTACAGTCCACCGCCTTATGCTCCGGCTTGCCGCAGCGGTAGCATAAACCGCTGCGGTCAACTTCTCCAGGGCAGGTCGACCTGGTGTGGCCGACCTCTAAACATTTAAAACAGCGTAGGGTGCGAGGCTCCAGAAGCCGCACCTTCACGGAGCTCCACCCTATCTGTAAATGCCCGCCGCCGCATCTTTTTAGCCGCCTCTACGGGGCCCGTAGCCAGACGCTACCAAGGCCTCGCCCGAGACGCCGGATCTGCCCCACCGTGAAGTCCGCCATTGCGCACCCTGCGAACTGCGACGCACTCCCACGACTTCCTCTTCGAGATGGAGTCATCAATCCCGGTGAGTCGCAGCTCGCTGGACTTCACGGGTCTGTGGACTCGAACCCCCTCACTGAATAAACGCCTGATTTTGGCGGCCAAGATCTCTGCCTTCAGAGAGTCGGCGCCGGGTAGCTCAATTATGCGCGCGCCCGTAATGGACTCGCGCATACGAGGTCCCTCAAGTCCCATCGCGGCGAGGTTTATCTCCTGCCTCGCCGTTTTCAAAACCTTGGTATAATCAAGCCCCTCTGGCGCATCCGGCTCAATTGTGATGACAACGGCGGCGGACTTAGGGGCTTTTGGACCCCTCTTCTTGCGCTTGCGCTTCCTTTTCTTTTTCGTCGGTGGCGGCTGTTCTTGCTGCTGCACCGGTAGCGGCGGTGCAGCAATCACCGACGATGCCTTCTTGGAATTGGCCTTTCGGCCGGCCACTGTTGACCACGCCTCCTGTAAAGGGGGAGGCGTGGCGCGGACGGGAACAGAGTCCCGTGACAATCTTGAGGGCCTGCTGGCCGCGCTAGCCCTTCGGGACGGCAGGACCGGCGAAGGCATGTGGGGCGGCGAGGCGTACGTCTCCTCGGGCAAGGGCGTCACCGAGCGACGCCGTTCGGGGGTGTAAGGGGCCCCCTTTCGACTTGCCAACTTCTTCTCAAGCGCTTGCTCGACCCTCGCCGCGATGGTCTCGGCCATTTCAGTGGGGGGAGCAACGGGAACGGTTACGGGCGGACGAGCTCTAAGCTCTGCGAGTTCCGCATCCCTCCTTCGCAGATCTTCCTTCAGGAGCTCTAGTTCTCGCTTGAGACTGGCGTTAGTGTCCCGCAGCAGAGTCTCCTCTTCCGTCGTTTCCCGGTGTGCGAGCACCCCGGGCTACCCCGTTGACGTCCATGGCAACCTCTTTGAGGGCCTTGACGAATGTCCCCTTGAGGTTGCCCGACGTCAGGGCCACCTTCATAATGCACTTCGAGCTCTGCGCTAGACGCCCGCAGAGCTCGATGAGAGACATCAAATCCGGATCGGCGGATTCCCGGGCAACGGCGAGGACCGATTCATCCGAAATCCGGCGCTCCCTGACCCGGGCGGTGATCTCCATCAACTCTTTTTCTGCGCGAAGGCGCAGTTCGCGTTCCTCCTGATCCAACAGGTCGCGCTTGGCCTTAGCCAGGCCCGCATAGTGTCCTGTGGTAGGAGGACGCCCTCTCCCTCTTTTCGACGCCCTTTTCGTCGTCGTTTCCTCTTTCGGGCCAGAGCCCCAAGTCGGGTCACGCTCCTCTTCCGACTCCGACAAGATGACTCTTTTCCTTTTGGACCGGGCATCCGACATCATCGACGCCGCACTACCGCAGGTCCTTCCCGTCTCCGTGTCGTCAGAATCCAGCTCAACGACTGACGATTGTCGACTGTCGAGCTCCAACTCCGACTCCTCTTCCTCGTCCCTACCGGACGTATCGCGCTCCTCAGCGCCCTCACAAGCCCTTTCGGGCGAAGATTGTCGTGTGCCCCCCCCGTATAACGTGGGGCAGACGCGTCCCTTGCGGGAGCGCGTGCGGGATTCCCCAGCACCGGAAGTGCTGGGACCCGCCCGGGGAATATTTTTCAGTCCAATCTTTTTATTCATGTTTTTGACCACTTAAAGGGCGTGGCGGCCCTCCATACCCCTTCCCCCCCTGCGTTAGCGACCGGGACTACCTCCCCGGCCATCCATCCCCTCGGCACGCATACACCTTGGATTTAAGGGTTTTTTTGAGGTTGGCTCCTCGCGACCGTGCGAAAGATGAAATCGCAACGGTCCCCGTCCCCAGACTGGGGATACGGTAATGCCCAGCCGCTCCAAAAGCCTCTGAAAGCAGAGGAGAGGGAGCGGAACCTACCCGTGGTTTTTTAGTGGTTGTCTCCATGCGGCCCGCTCTGAAATGGAACACCGCCACCGTTCCCGTGATTGGGGTTTCGGGCGGCCCGACTAGTTGACGAAAAGTGTCAACTAGCCGCGCCTGTTGTGAGATTTTAGCCGTCCCAAAATTGGGACGTGTACCAGGGTGCACCACGAGGAGGTATTCACCACGCACCCCAACCTAACTTTTTTTTTTTTTTTTTTTTTTTTTTACATCGAGAATCCTTTTCGGACCTTCCCTGTCGACTTGGGTAGCCGACGAGGGGTGTGTGGAGGCTCGGGACCTGAATCGGGACCCATACCACTAAACTCGATGGTGGCCGTCGCGGCATATGGACGAGTAAAGGCATCAGTTGCCCTTCGCACATTACCGCCTGCGCTATGGGACCTACGCCCGACGGGAAGCTCTCAGTACCACAGAGTTCCTCCCAACCTTCGCGGTGACCCGTGCATGCAGGAGTGGCACCCAACCACAGACCTGCTGGTCACACCCGCGGCTTGCGCCGTTTGGCGGCTGACCCGCCCGAAGCGGCGGCTGGCCCGCCCTTGGCACTGCCGTTCTTCTTGTCCGGGGGCCTGGAACACCCCGAACTCCCGACGACATGTGACGCCGGTTTGCCCTTCGAAGCGCAGAGTGCGCACGAAGGGGGAGCCGAACATACCGACGCCGGATGACCCGTTTTACCGCAGCGGTAACAGAGACCGCTGCGGTCCACCTCGCTGGGACACTTGGCCATTGGATGACCAAGCTCCAGGCAGCGGTGGCACCTCAGGGGCCGAGCGTCGAGCAGACGAATCTGCACCGAGCTCCAACCCACTGTGAGGCGCGCAGCTGCGACCAACGCCCTAGCGGCGTCGGCAGGAGCCTGTACCCAAACGGCACCAAGACCCCTGCCGCCCCTCCTTATTTCGCCGAATTTTAAGTCCGCCGAACCACAACCCGCTTTCTTGGAAAGCGCCAGATTTAACTCCTCCACTGTGATGGACTCGTCCAGACCAGTGACTCGCAGATCTCTCCGCTTAACCGGTCTGGACACACGAACCCCTTCTCCAAGTACTTCTTTAAGTTTTGCCGCGAATAGGTCGGCCTTCGCGGCATCCGCTCCAGGCATCTCCAGTATTTGGGCTCCAGTTACGGCACCCCGCAATCGTATGGCGCATCCCAGCTCTGTGATGTCTATTTCATCTCGGGCCTTTGTCAAAACTTCCCTGTATGAAAGGCCCTGCTGCTGTGCATCCGAGTCAAGCGTCAGCACAACTGCTGGAGCTTTGGGGACCCGGATGTTGAGCTTTTTCCTCTTATTCTTCTTTTTCTTCTTCGGCTTGTCCTTTTTCGGAGCGTTCTGTGCCCCAGGGGCCGGGTTCTTCTTCTGCATGGAGGTCCCAGAAGACGGGACTTTCTCTGCAGGAACGGCAGCAGGTCTTTGTGCTTCCTTTGTCTTCTTTTTCTTAGTTTTCCTTACCACCGTTGACCATTCTTCACTTGTGGGCAAAAGAGGGGCCGGACTGGTAGTAATTGTCTTCTCCGGGGCTTGTTCACGTTGCCGTCTGCGAGGAGCAGGCTCGGACAACGCTGGCGTCAAGTCCATAGGGCTTTCTAATGGTGCCTGAAGCGGCAACCTTTGTGATAGCGCCTTCTCCACTGTATTGGTGATCAGCGTGGCGATTGCTGCTGGTGACATTCCTGCTTCTTGGGGCTCAGCTGACTGCCGTGACTTTAGTTTCGCAATCTCCGCTTGGAGTTGCGAAATCTCCCTTTCCTGCTCCTGGTTTTTCTGCCTGAGCGACATGGTTGTGGCTTCCAGGGCACGTACTTCGTCGTCCACGGTACGACGTGTGAGTAGTTGGGACTACCCCGTGGACGTCCTTAGCTGCTTCTTTAAGGGCTTTCACAAATGTGCCCTTGAGGTTCCCAGACTTGTCCGCAACGCGCATTACCATTTGCGCGCTGGCCATAAGGCGTTCAGTCAACTCCTGCGGCGTCAGTAATCCCGGGTCGCCAGTGCCATGAAAGGCTTTGTTGCCCGATTCTCGACGCGTCCTAATCCGTGCTGCCATATTGGCAATTTCTTCTTCCTCTTGGAGGCGCAGCTCTTCCGCCTTCGCGGCATTCAAAGCTGCCTTTGCAGCGGCCAACCCGGCATACTCGCCCGTTGTAGGCGGGCGGCCTCTACCCCTCTTGGGTACACTCTCCGGTACCGCAGATGTGTCTACTTCAGCTGTGCTGCCATCATCGACAGCGGACCTCTTCCTTTTATGACCCGAATCTGAGTAGATAGAAAGAGAGCTGTCGCACCTAGCCCCCATAGATCTATCCGAAAAACACTCGTCATCCGAGTCGTAGTATTCTTCTTCCACTTCTGTGTGTCTGCTGGGCGACACTGACGTTCGTTCTAGCGCGACCGAACACGGTCGCAACAAACGCGACATCTCAACCTTCCTCTCAAACGTACCGACTGGTACGACGCGGTTGGAGCCCCCGTAATACGTGGGCTCACCGCCTCCGAAGAGGACGTGCGGGATTGTGCTCCAGATTGGCTACTGGTACGCCCGGGGATTTCTTTTTCAAATCGCGACTATCCATGATTGTGTTCTGCTTGCGGCGCAGAAGCCCCCCAACTCGCGCTAGTGACCGAGACTACCCCCCGGCCATCCATCCATCGCCGCTCTAACCTTACCCAACCTAACCTAACCTAACCTTTTTTTTTTTTTTTTTTTTTTTTTCGCTGGGAATCCTGTTACGGACTTCCCACTGCAATGAAGGTTTGCAGTGGGGGTGTGTGAGACTCGGGCCCTGTAAAGAGGGGCCCCATACTCACTAAACCCAGCGCACTCCGACAGTCACATTGTGGCAGGGGACGTGGGAAAGCGTTACTGCCGACCATATCCCTGCCTGTGTTTGCCCAACCTCAGTCAGGCCCGACAAGCCACCCCAGATGTATTTTGGGGGGCGACGGGAAAGTGCGGAGTGATGACACGTTCCCGTCAGTCAATGGGGAATCCCTGCTTGCCTGCCAGCTCAGTTGCCTGTGGCCGACTGGCCTCTATCTGTTGGAGGAATCAGGCGCTCAAATTGACGTCTTCTCCTACCTATACGACGTTTGCGGATTAATGGTGCAGCTGGGTTATTCTCGCGCTCCCTTTCCGCGGACTCTTTTAAGGATATCACTGATTCACAGAAGTGTGTAACAGCGTTCCAGACATTTGGGCTACCAAGCATCGCCCTAAAGATGTTCAAGAGCGACAACGGTCCATCTATTACCGCTGCCAGATTGTGCCGCTGCGGAGACCACGACGGCACACTGTAAGCGTGTGCTCCACCGTGTCTCCGCCGCGCCACACTCATGGCATGTAGGCGCCTCCTCTCTTCCGATGCGGTGCAGAAACCGCCCAAAGCAGCCGTGTCCAGTTAAAATCTGGACCAGGCGAAACGATAAAGACCCATGTCTTCTATGTAGCACTGATGTAGGACTGGAACTAGCGCATCCAGTGTTCTGCGGCCTGCTGGTGCGGTTCTCAAGTCCTCAGACCATATGTCCAGCATTTCTTCATGCGCTTCCCTCCGTATCGCCGCTTTTCTTCTGGAGCCGGGTGATACCCATCGGCGCGCTGTTGAGCCATCCAGAAATAAACCTTTGCGAGGACTTGGGCCTCCAACTCCCAAGGTGGTGTGCCGCCAATGCACATGCCACTTGCCGCGCTACCGTTGAATAGCAGCGGCTGCTCGCTGGGCAATTGCCCGTTGAGGCTGTCTCAGACATCTTAAATTTGCCCTGTCCAATCTGTCTGCCCAAATCGGAGATCCATACAGGGCTATACTTTTAAGGACACCGGATAAAGTTTCCGGCAAGACATACTTGGACCTCCCAAATTGGGCAGAAGCCACCCTAGACTATTGGCCGCTTTAAGGAGACGCGGCAAGAGTTGACAAAAATGCTCTTTAAATGATAATCTGCTGTCGAGGATGAGACCAAGGTATTTAATATGTGATCTCACCTCAACTGGCACGCCACCAACCGTTACACCGGCTCCCGTTGGGACACGCACGCGAGGGCCATGAAAGAAAACTGCTTCAGACTTCTCTAAAGAGACACGAAGCCCCAACAAAGCTATCCTGTCAGCAACCAAAGTGCCAACCACCGAAGCTAGACGAGCAGCCTCCCTGAAGTTCCCTCCCCGGGCTGTTACCAGAGTATCATCTGCGTAACAAATGATGTTCGACCCGGGGAGAAGTGTGCCGCGAAGAAGCCAGTCGTAACCGATGTTCCACACACAACGGGCCAAGAACCGAACCTTGTGAACACCGGATTCGACGCGACGACAATGGATGTTACCGTCATTTCCGACAAACAAGACCTTCCTATCCTCCAAGTAACTCGTCAAAAGACGTTGGAGGTAAGGAGGCACCCCATGAAACTTTAAGGCCTCTAAGATGGTGCTATGTGGGATGCTATTAAAAGCATTGGCTATGTCTAGAGATATAGCCAATACCCCATCCCCTTCTGCAATAGCTTCCTCAACATGGCTTTTGAGACGTGTCAGGGCATCTAGGGTTGAACGTTCCTTCCTAAAACCATATTGCCACTCCGAGAGATTTGGACCGACAGTATTTAGATGTTCGTTGAGTCGCATGACCAAGATGAACTCAAGCATCTTCCCAACATCATCTAGAAGGATGATCGGACGATAGGCAGCCGGTGAGTCCATAGGACGACCCTCCTTGAGGAGCAGACATAACATTCCCTCCTTCCACATTTTAGGGAAGTTGCCAGAAAGGATGCAGGAGTTAAATACCTCTCGAATGTACGGCTCAAGGTGTTTGGCCGCAACAAATAGTACACGGGCTGGTACTCCGTCAGGACCTGGTGCCGTCTTCTTTCCACGGAGTCGATCAACTGCCGTTTGAAATTCCTCATCTGAAATGAGAGGTGTATCCGACACTGCTGGTGCAGCCGCTGCAGGTGGCACCATTCTTGGAGGGATATGTTGGTCACCGGCTGGAAATAGAGTGTTCACCACCCTATCCAGCATTTGAGGCTGGAGAGTTTCCGTAAGGGGGGGCCGCGTGGTCGTATCTTGTTGCGTACGGCCCTGTATGGCCTGCCCACGGGTCTTTATCGAGTGCTTCCAATAGAGCCACTCTGGAACGCTCCTTTGCCTCAGAAATCTCCTTCTTGAGTGTAAACTTCGCCGCTTGATAGGCCTCATAGAGCCTGTCCTCACTTTGCAGATCGCGGATGCGACGCCTACGACTTCTAGTGAATGCCCTTCGGGCCGCGATGCATGCAGCGCGAAGGTCAGCAATTTCCTGCGACCACCAGTAAACAGCTCGCCGTGTAGATGGTTGGCGAGACTTAGGCATCGATGCATTACAAATCTCCGTGAGTATCCCACGGAGACGAGCCGCAGAAGAGTCTACATCTTCATTGTTTACTGGGGTCGCGAACCAGGCCTGAACTATAGAGGCGTCGTTAGCCATCTCCCTGTCAAATTTTGTGAGCGCCCATCTAGGAAACGGGTTCTGTCTACCGCGCACCGGAGGCGCCTGGTCAGAGGATATATTGAAACGGATGAATCGGTGGTCCGAGAGTGACTCCGTATCCGTATCGACCTTCCAATCCCTAACTTTTGCGGCAACAGCAGGTGTGGCAAACGCTAAGTCGACCACCGACCCTCCCTGCATGCGCACGCATGTATGCGTTGTGCCCCGATTCAGTAAACAAAGGCCCGTAGCAATTGCCCAAGTCTCAACTAGCCGACCGCGTGGGTCTGATGTGTTGTTACCCCACGAAGTCGACTTAGCGTTTAGGTCGCCTACAACCAGAATTTGTCTTGGAGTCAGACGGTTCACTGCTCCAGCTAGCAGGCCAATGAAATGCTCAAATTCTGACAGTGGCCGATTTGGGGAAAATAAAC